>JAODAL010024715.1:0-60009 GCA_025379985.1 Phyllomedusa bahiana | reverse complement strand
GGGGAGCATCCATACACAGAGCCAGGCCCACTTAAGCCCCCCCATGGAGCCAAAACCCAAGCAACAAAGGTAACTTGACCTTTTTTAACTGCCCTCTGTCTGAAATCATATTGTTGTGCACCTCTGTTTTTTACCTGATTTTTCATTCTTTTTAAATTTTTTCCTGTCTATGTGCCCTTCAAGGCTTTTTTAAATCTATAAACTTTAATCTGATGTCTGTCTTGATCTCGGCCTCACACCCCTAATCCTCGGTCTAAGTAAAGCTCCCCAAAGGGTGGGTTCCTGACCCTGCAAAAGTCGGGAAAACGGCCGGGGTTTATAATAAACGAGGGAACTGGTGGCCCCCCTCACTTTGCTGTTCTTGCGTCAAACCACAAGCCAAAATAATTTGGCTTTCCCCGGATATTTGCTGCATCTGAGGCTTCGGCTTCCTGCAATCAACTGGACAAACTCGGGGAATAATCAGCGCACGGGGAATGCCCTTTTTTTGGGCTGCTGCAAAACCGGTAAGAGGGGGTCATATCATTAATTATGTTGAGGCAAAAAAAGGAGGCCAAACCAAAATTTTGAAAAAATTTGCGAAAACCCAAGCTGTCACAAAAAGGGGAATTGGCGTCACCCCCTCGGAGCTGCAGAAAAGGTCTACAAAAACCCCCAAAGCATCTGGACTTTTGTGAAAAGTCAGGCTTTTGGGTTTGGGTTTAAGTTTAAACCCAGAATAGATACTTTTAGGGGGGGCGAATCGAGATAGTGGATGTTAGGCAATTGGTTAGGGCCCAACATAGCCGTAAACCAGTGCGGGTTAAAGGGACCCACCTCTTGAGCAATCCGGCGCCAAAAGGATCTCAAAATATTCGTGGATTTTTTTGAAGACTCTATAGAGCACAACCCACGACAGGGCAGTAAATTCTTTCCCGGGACTACATCTCTCCCGGGTCTTAGTGTAAACGCAGCCTTTTTGGATAGCCCAATCACAGAAGAGGGGGGGGGGGAAAAGCCATAGCCCCGCCACAAAGAAATCCCCGGGGGTGGAGGGTATGGTTGTAAATTTTTTACAAATCCTATCGGTTGAAGTGACCCCAACTTGGTTGGGTATATAATGCAATATACCGGGTCAGGGGCAATGGAGCTTTTTTGGGATGGCACGATCTTGCTCCCAAAACCGGGCAAGGTCACACCCATTTAAAAAATTTACCCCCAAATAGCTTTATCAATGTTGTTACAAGTTTTTAAACCAAAATTTTTTGCGACTGCCCCAATTTTTTTCCCTGATAAGCAACCGCACAGAGGGGTTTGTACGGGGGACTCAAGCATTAAAAAATTTTTGGACGGTGGGGGGGCACGGTGGGGCCTGGGCCTTCTTCGGCATCTTGATGCTTTTAACCCCTAGGGGAAAAAGGGCTTTTTGACAATTTTTCGGGGCCCCTTCCTGTCTGCTACCTTGCTAAAAAAAATTTTCCCCCTGTTTTTAAAAAATTTTTTTTCTTACAATGGGAAGGTCGTTACTAATCTTTAATTAATGGATTACAAACCCCCCCCAAGACGTTTAGAGGTACTAGACGGGGTTGCCCACTATTCCTGCCTTTGACTCGGCTTGACCCTATGTATTACTAAACCTAGTTGGGCCCATCAAGGGGATTTGGGTGATTCCCCGTCTGGATTAGGGGGCCTTTTGCAGACATGTGATATAATTAAAAGAAACTGCGAACAACCTGCGGGGGGTGCTGCGGGGGGTTGCAGGGGGGGCCCCCTTTCAGAGTATTATGTTAACAGGCAAAACAAATGCCATGTTACTTGGGGACCTCCGAAACCTACGTGGACCACATTTTTCCCCTTTAAATTGGTGTCGCCAAAATACCTTTTTTGGGGGGGTTAGCGATTCAAGGTTCCCTATAGTCATATTAAAGATAACTCACCCCCATAAAACCCTCACGGGGAAAAAGGTACATAGGGAGGCAACTCCGCGTCTTAGTGGGGGGGGGGGAACTTGGTCAATTGGGGGAAATTTTCCCCAAGCATTAATCCCCTACAACCCCTTCCCTTTATATCAGGGAAAAGTGAAAAGATAAATGCGCTATTTCGCGATTTATTGGGCGGTAAAAGGCCCGGTTTCGTTAATTTTGCGCAGCCAAGGGGAAAAGGGGGGGTATTATTTTCCGAACCCCAAATAAATGTTGGCCACGTGGCCTGTATGGAAAATAGTTTGGCTGCAAATTTTAACTTCGTTTTTCACAACCCCAAAGGTGGAGCAATCATTTTAGGGAAGATTCATATTAAAATTTTATCATCTGCCCTGCTCAAATAAGGAACGTTTAAAGCAAATAACGTAGTCTCAAATGGGGGGCGGAGAAAAATGAGGACGCTCCTTGGACTACTCCCGGGGCCTCTATTTTCGAATTGATAGGCAATCCAGTTTTTCGAAGGGGGGAACCCCCAATGGGATTTTAACGGGTGGGAAAAAGGGGCGAATCCTTCCATATCGTTTTAATGATGCAAAAAACCCAATGGGTTTTAAACAGTTTGGGGAACTAAGAAAAAGCCCCCGGAGGCGGGGTCTCCTTTTTCCCTACTTATTCCCGCACTACGCCCTACGCGGGGTTCAACACTTCACCGGGGAAATGGAACCCTTTAACACGTGGGGGCTCTGCCAAGAAAACAACTGAAAAGGGACTTTTTTCCCCTTATTACAAAGTTTTACAACCCCACTAACTTTTCAGGCTAACCATGGCACGCGAAATGGGGGGGAATGAAACCCAGTCGGAGGTCACAGCTACTTGCAGCGTTGCCCAACAGGCAAATTCTTTACCCCCAGGGACTGGGGTGTCCCTCAGTTGTAACCCCCCAGGGCGTACATCACCCCCGTCAGGGGGTCCGCATGGGGATTTTTGAGAGAAAAAATGCTTCCGATGTGGTGCACAGGAAGCGGTTTTTCCACTCTTGTGGAGTGCCCGGTGATCCAAAACTTTGGGACCGAGTGATGACATTTTCAAGGACGATTGCTTAAACTATTTCCAAACAATCCTTTGTGGGCCATATTCGGCCAAGGGAAAAACCCGGGGACCCCAGTGAACCGGGAAGCAGGGAAAAATTTTATATGATCAGGGCAGGGTTAAAACCTCTTGAAAAATGGGTAATGGTCAGCGCCTCCCTTTTTTCAGATGTTCTTTGGAAAAAATTGGTACAACGAAAAAGGATTGGGTGGAGGCCCCAGGGAGAAAAGGGGATCATGTCCGAAAATTTTTTCAAATTTGGGGCAGTTTTTTCCCCTGCCCCACAGAATAAAGAAGCCCCTCAAAAATGTTTTTTCTTTAACATGGTTCAAGAGAGATATTGATTGGGAGGGCCCCAAAATAAGGGACTTAGAGTTTGATAGTCCCGAGGTTGGGGAAAATTGGTTTTGGGATTACAAAAATTGCATGGGGACCAAAGCGCCGGCCTGTAGAATAGAAAATTTTAGGGGCCCGGGTGAGGGGAGCCCCATAGTTTGATCATCGATCACAACAGGGGGGTTGGGGGGGGGGCCCCGGAGAATGGAGCCTTGTTTGTATGTTTGTTCGTGTTCTTGTTTTGTTTTAGCCTAAATTGTAAAGCTTCTGGTTTTGATTTGTACTATTTCCTTTTTGTTTGCTTTGTCATTCAAGGTAACGCTATAGTAGGCTAGAAAAAAACAGTGTAAAATAAGGGAAGAAAGATCTTTTTAAATCCAAAGCTCTTTAGTTCATCTAGAACAATATTATTGTAGTGTAAAGCCCGAGAGATTAGGGTCATTGAACTTCGGAAAAAACAGGAAAAGCGAAGCGAAGGCTCGGGACAGGGTTTAATATGTTTAGGTTCTCTTTGAATTTTCATAAAAAGAAAATGGGTTTTTTATGAATTTTTAAGTTATAATGTACCTAAATTTTGAACATTGATGCAAAACTGCAAAATGACCCCTAATTTGTAATTTTTACGTATGTGGTTACCCAATAAGACATTTTTAAAGAAATGGGGCAGCATTGTTTGTCTCATGGGCCAGCGTGGACAGGGGTTAACAGGGAAAAAGTATTGGGTGACCTTGTGCCCCCCCTAGAGGGGAGCGCAACGCGAGATAACCCCAAGTCAGGCCCCGTCCCTCAAGTGAGCCCGGGGGACTAGGGTTTTCGTCACATTATACAAGATTAGGTTGAAGAAACTACAGTCCCCTAGTGAACCTAAGCACTAAAGGGAAAAAAAAGTAAGTAAAAAAAAAAAAGTTATAATGTGTAAAAAAAAAAATAAAACTTAAATCCCATCCTTTTGCCATTTTTCAAATAAAAAAAATTAAAATTTAAAATAAAAGTTACCATATTTTATCGCCCCATCCCAAAAGTCCCCATCTTAAAAAAAAATGACATCTTTTTAAAGTACCTGAACACCATAGAAAAAAAAAAATTCCAAACGCCCAAAATTGCGGGTTTTTTTTGGGCATTTTACGTCTTCTTAAAAATTAAATTAATTGATCAAAAAAAATTGCATGTTTCCAAAACTGTTTAATAAAATGTACGCTTCAGCCCACATAAAATGCACCTTTAGGTGTTCAAAAAAGTTATTGGTGGCAGAAAATGGCACCGCAAATTTCAGAAAAACAAAAAAGTTTTAAAATTTTTTTACGGGTTTAAAACATTAAAAAAAAATACATATCTGGTATTGTGGGAACAATCAATGTAAAAAAAATTATAATCATCATTTATACCAGAGAGTGAATGCCCTGAAAAGAAAAAAAAAACACAAACATGGCGCAAGTACATTTTTTCACATTTTGTCCCACTTGAAAACGCAAGGTCCTTAAGGGGTTAATCAATTATTATATAAGATAAAATAAGACATAATAATTGGTATCAGTACGGCTTTAAAACCTGAAACAATATAATAGTATGTTATTTATTCTACACAGTAATGAAGTAAAAAAAAAAAAAAGGTAAAATACCCAGGGCCAGGATTGCAGTTTTTCTGTCATTCCGCCTCCCTTAAAAAATTAAATAAAGAGTGAAGAAAAAGCTGCATATGCCCCAAACTGGTACCAATAAAACTACACTTAAGTCCATGTAAAAAAAAGCCATTACACAGTTCAGGGCTGTGGATTCGGCAAGCCAAAGCCCCGACTCCGACTCCCCAATTTCCCAAACCTCCGACTCCGACTCCTGACTCCCTCATACATGGCGCATGTTTAAGTGATAACTTTACTGTAGTAAAGTGGTAACATCAGGCTGTTTATCACCTTATGGTACAATAATCAAGCTATTTAGGTAGAACAGATACTGACAAGCAAAAGGGTAACAATGTTTTGATCTTTTGAACACTTGTGGGTAGAGTTGAAGAAAAAGCTGTATTTGTATCCAAGTCCAGTCTGCACCAACATTAGGAATGTGTACAAGAGATCTGGGATCAGATTTTAGTCAAGACATTTGATTCAGAGCCCAGAAGGATTCAGGCAGAGCTGAAAATCAAAAAGTGGATTTCCCAAATACTAACAAAATAATAAAAATTAACATTTCGATTTTTAGCATCAAAACAGTAACAATGCAGTTACAGGAAAAGAATCTGCAGAACTAAGCAGATGCTAAATACTTGCAAGTCAAATTTATGTATAAGATAGGTAAGATGACTGTATATACAATAACAGTAGCCTCATGTACAAAGCTGTAGTGGATGGAGAGATATGGAGCCTGAAAGTCACAAGTTCAAAATATTGTTACCATTTCGCTTGTCAGTGTAAAATATATTTATTGTATATGACTTTAGAAAACAAAAAAATTATAAATATGCAAAACACTGCAGGAACATTTGTGGAGTCTCTGAATTTGTTCTGAGAAATAGTATTGTCTCCATCAGATCCTGCATACATGACCTCACTTCTGATCTCATTATTTCCAGGCTAGAGAACGGCCTCTCTATACTAACTTGGGTTGGGGGCAAAGTGGTGACCACAGGGGTAACATCTCTAACAATGTCAGGGTATAAAGGAATTGCCTCAGCCACAGTCAGTTTTGATGAATGGTTGAACTCTTCTACTTCTTTGAAAGCAGGTGAAAAATTTAGCTGAAATCTGTTTGAACTGAGAGCAGAATCTTTTCCCCTGGGGCAGCGCTTTGCCTGCTCCATGTCATCAATTACACTCCTCATGTGATGAGGCTGAAGATATGGGAGCAATAGCACTGGCTGGACCCAATTTCTCTTGCTCTTTGCACTGCATCGAACTAACTGGACTAACTTATTATATATTCTGGGAGTCAGAGTCGGTCCCTTTTATGACGACTCAGACTCCTGCAAAATAGGCACCGACTCCGACTCCACGACTTCAACTACACAGCCCTGGTTTTAATAGCAGAAACCTAAAACCATAGAACCAAATAACAAAAACTATATATACTGTGAATCGCCAGAATCCTACTGACCTGCATGATAAAGATAACATCAGTTATACAACACTGCAAACTCTGTAAAAAGGAGCTCCCCAAAGATTGCGCAATTGCATGTTTTTTTCTTGTCCCAGCCCATAAAGGGGGGTTATCCAGTATATTATATGGGCACTAAATGGTACCACTAAAAAGAACATCTTGTTCTGCAAAAATAGGCCTTCATGTGACTATGTCAGCTGATAAATAAAAAAGGTATTGCTCTGCTATGTTCACACGGCGTATTTGCAGGGCGTAATTACGCCCCGCAATTACGCCGTGTGGACGGGGGCGTGAGCGGGGGGCCGGCACTTCGCCGGCCCATAGACAATCACTGCTAGCGGCGCGTATACGCCGCTAGAAAGTGACATGTCAATTATCTCCCCGCCCGGCGGCTTCGCCGGGCGGGGAGAGGAGACGTAATCCATAGTTCTCTATGATAACTGTGAATTACCGTAATGAATGGGCCGTTTTCGGCCCGTAATTGGCGCACTTCGGCGCGTAATTACGGACCGAAATACGGCCCATTTTAAGCCATGTGAACATGGCCTAAGGATGATGGTAAGGTGAGGGGCTTAGTGGTCACCGCCTCATTGGGGGAAATGGCACATTAAGCATGTACACACAGACAGGCATTTATGCTTGGTAGTTACAAAGAACATACATACAAGCTCAATAAGCGTGGTGATTCTCACCAAAAAAATTTATTACAATGGTGGCTGCCAGTAATGCGGTGTTTTCAGATAACGGTCCCAGTCTCTGAGCCCTTGCACTAATTCCTTAAAGGGGGTGGTCTCACTTTATCGATTCATCTCACTTCAGTCCTGTTTTCTCAGTTTCATTTTTGAATTCAGGGCTTTCTACTGGCCTGCAGTGAGGAGCTGCTGATGACACCTGGTCTATAGCAACCAGTGCTGGCAGCCTATCAGGAGAGATCAAACAGGTCTGTAGCTATAGCGACCAGTGCTGGCAACCTTTCAGGAGAGATCAAACAGGTCTGTAGCTATAGCGACCACAGGAGCTGATGCAGCACATACAAGAGGGGGTATCTAGGAATAGGTAGAACACTGTTAATGGACACATATTGCAAAGTGACTTGTTTTTGCAAGATCTTTAACATAAAAAGCAATCCTTGTGGTGAGACAACCCCTTTAAAGGGAATCTATCGCCAATTTTTTTTTTCACTAATTAAAACCAGATATTGTTAGCCGTTTTTATTTTCTAATTTTAGTTTTTCTTTCAACACCATTCAGAGAGATGCTTTACAACAGCTTTATGGACATAGGAGCCTGTGAACTTCATCAGTCCTATTGACTTCTATCGAACAGTTTTCTAGGCATGATCTGTGACTTGGGAAGAAGTCAGTGTGCAGGAAGGGGGAGAGGATTCAGCTGTGACTATCTCCTGTTGTGAATGGTGTTACCTTTTAGCGTAACCCTGCCTGTGCTGATAAGGAGACTGCCAAAAAGTTTTCTCTCCAGAACAGTCACACTATTATTAGGCCTAATGGCCAAAGTGAAAACTGCAGGATTTCAGAATTTTTTTGAAAATAATACTAATATAAAAAAAAAGTTTAAAAACACAACCAACAATTCTTGTAAAATGTGCTTAACATAAAAACATGAGTTAAACGATGTGTCATCAGCAAATGACCTATTCCCAGAAAGTCTCTGCTGTTAACCAAAGTGATAATCTCTTGTCCTCTGCAGCAGGAGTTTTCTCTCACTTACTTCTGCCTTTGAAATTATTTTCCCTTCGGCTACTCTCAATCTCTCTTGTTGGTAGGCACACTCCTCTACCATTACTGTCCTGCTCCGCACAGTTGGACATGTGTTTAAGAGTCGCTGACCGTAATAGCATGGCACCATTTCCACTTTGCCCACAGGCCAATCAGCAGTACTCATAGGTTTAGGCTAATTATTTTTCTCTGTAGCCTACAGCTTCTCTCTCTGGGTAGGAATGCATAGTGAGG
Source organism: Phyllomedusa bahiana (assembly GCA_025379985.1). Taxonomy (NCBI): domain Eukaryota; kingdom Metazoa; phylum Chordata; class Amphibia; order Anura; family Hylidae; genus Phyllomedusa; species Phyllomedusa bahiana. Next base: position 51,624 of record JAODAL010024715.1, on the reverse strand, counting down.
TCTTGGCGTGGTCATGGTGTGGCTTGAACCACACTAATGAACATTGATCCTTAATGGCCGTGGCTTTGTGAGTGTTCACCTGCAAATGTATGTGGCCGCTCATTTAGCTAATTAAAAATCCCTGTCACAGGGTGCCACGGTGGTTCTTGGGCGTGTCACAGCTGCACTGCGACAGCACCGTGTATTCCTACCCTCACACTTGGAGGGACATGTATAAAGATCGGCGCGTCGAAGCGACTGTTTTCACGGGTTTTTCCGTAAAAACTGCGCCTGATGTATGTCGGCGCCAAAGTGCGCTCATATATGCGGGGCAAACTTCGACGCCTCCGACAGTCAGACCACATTGAAATTGGTCTGCCTGTCGGAGCTTTAATGCGCCTTACTTTGCCGACCCACATTCATACATGCGTCGGTGTTTTCGAATGTGTTGCGTCCTGCCCCAGAACGCCCACAGCACGCCCCTTTATGTTAGGCGCATTAGAAATAGGTGAAGCTTTCGCCTAATGCGCCTAACACATAGGGGAGGTGTGTCTGACAGCGGAGCCGGCACAGAGAGGCGCATTATACGCCAGAAAATCTGCGAAAATGCCGATCATACATGTCCCCCTTGAAGCTTAGCATCACACTTGACTTGCTATCATCACACAGGCCAGAATACTAAGGCCTGCACAACACAACACAACTGATGGGAAACCCACCCAGTTTATGTTGGCATGGGAATTTGACAACAAAAAGGTCTCATAACTGACAAACCTAACAGTTGCATTGCATACAAAGCCTAACAACATGTTGCCAAACCAAACAGAGACTGCAGCTTAAAGGGGTTGTCTCACTACAAGGATTGATTTTTATGTTAAAGATCTTGCAAAAACAAGTCACTTTGAAATATGTGCCCATTAACAGAGTCCTACCTATTCTGTGATATCCCCTCTTGTATGGGCTGCATCAGATCCTCAGGTCGCTATAGCTACAGACCTTTTTGATCTCTCCTGATAGGCTGCCAGTGCTGGTTGCTATAGCTACAGACCTGGCTTCTACTGCAGCCTAGTAGACGTCAGTAAACACGCCCCTGAATTCAAAATGAAACCAAAAAAACAGGCCTAAGGTAAGATGAATCAATGTAGTGAGACAACCCCTTTAACACATCAAACATTGTGCTACTGGCACAATTCATATAATAAGCATGTCACCTGCAAAAGAAGGCATATGGTTATTCAGTAAAGCACAATTTGCATTGCTATAGTCTACTAGTTTCTCTGACGGCTTTCCCCTGAAGGAGAGCATGACACAGTCTGTATGGAGTTCTTGCACAGCTCCTTCTTATATTTCCTATAATGGGCTATAAGTCTGAAACTCCAAGGGGACTAGAAAAGTATGTACCTACTATAGCTCATAGTCTCCATGCAACTGAAAGCAGAGCTACACTAGTAACACTCACGGTGTAGTCCTTTAATATATAACAACATCCATGTCACTATGTTGACCACTTCCTTGCAGAAGTTTGACAACTAGGCAACTGCTAGACGATACAGACACAGTCACTGTCAGGTTGATAGCATCTGTGTCTTACAATTCTGACTCCCATTGTGGACTAGTTAGTGTTGGAGGCCTCCAGCTTTTCCAGCCACTGGACACTCTCACGGTTGACCTAGTACTAGATGGCTTAGAGCACACGTGTCAAACTGCATCCCACCAGCTGTTGAGAAACTACAACTCCCCTAATTCCTTTATATAATATATAACAGTGGGCATGATGGGAGTTGTAGTTTTCCAACAGCTGGAGGGCCGCAGTTTGACACCCCTGGCTTAGAGAGTATCCAAGCATTTCTCAGTTCATTGACCACTGTGATCTTCACACCATCGCTAGTCTGTTATTGCTGCAAACAGGTGGTTGTTTTGCCCCAATTATTGGTTGATAAGTGGACATATATCTCCTCAGCTGTACCATCCACTTTAATAAACCCATACTTTTTGTTGCAGCTGACCCATATAAATAATCCCTCTTGCCTTGTCTCTTTGGTCCTGGCCACCAACGCGTTATTATTGATCACAGATTGTTGACAGCGCTAATCTTCTACCATTCCTACTCGGCACTCTTAATCAGATCAGCGAGTCCGTTTTATTCAATGTGAAGCACCTTTCAGTTAGTTTTTGTCTTACTTTAGACTTTACTTGCTCCAGACTGCTCTTCTCCTCCTATTGCTGCAGTCATGCTTGTCCTCTCCTTTACCTTGCAGTATATGCCTGGCCGTTACTCATGGGCCAAGTGTAATTACACCATATCTGTCATTCCTGCTGTAGGTAAATTCAAGCATGTTTGCATTGAAAACCAGTAGAGATTAAAATAGTGAAATATCAAATAAATAAACACATTACAAATCTGTATAACTTTTCACTTTACTACTAGTTACCTTATTAGTACTAGAACCTTTATGTCTGAATGTACACAATAAAATTTCATTTTAGGAAATAACCCATTCTGTTGGCACACACTCTTTTTTACACCTAACATTTTGTCGCAGAAGCAATTTTTTTTTCTTACAGAAAAAACTGTGGATAAATTGAAAAATTAATTGGAGTTGAGCGAAAATAATTTTACATTTCTAAATCAAAAAATTTCTTACATCACTATATGTTTTATTGTGTGCCAAATGGCTACACTGTACATTTAAACAAACCATTGCACTTTGAATCATATGTGACCAAAATTCTTCATCATGTATTGTAGGGTTAATATGGTACCAAAACATAAGCAGAATATTTTAATTTACTTTAATTCTTCCTTCTATATTTTTATTCAGGGGACAATAATACGTAAAGCATACATTTTTGGAAACATACATTCCCTGCATAAAACTCTTTATAAAACGTTCTGTGTACAGGAATACCAAACTTTTGTACTTTTTTCCTTTAGATACATCACTATAACCCCATATTAATTGTGGCATGTCTCCCATATTAAGGGGCTACATTCACATCCCACTATATTATGTGACACATTCAACATGTCTGCCAGAGAATCTCCTGACGTATGCGCTGAGCTTCTTAGTGGTGTAAATGGAGCCTAAACTGTTATAACTGTCATTGGTATACTAATATTTTTTAGATGTTAGAGGCTGTGGAAAAAAAATACAGTGTCTGTTACCAATTTCTTTAGGGTACCATATTTAATGTGATATGGAAAAATTATTCCAGGGCACAATAAGTATAATGTATATATGCTTATTAGGGTATGTTCACACAGCGTCTTCACGCCGTATGAACATACGCTTTTCAGATGCGTATCTGCGTCCAGCAGAACGGATCCAGAGACGCATCTAAAAATTAGCAGTGATGTTATCACTGCCCACTCTGACAGACACGCAGCGGCGTTCACATGAGAGATCACCGCTGCGTGTTTGCATCACGCCTGTCAGGTCTTGCGGATGCAATTAAAGAAATGACATGCAATTCTTTGTTTTTTTTAAATTATTAGCTTTTAACATGTATGGACAGATAAATAAAGACTATTAACAAATACATTGCCGTTTTGATTTTGCTTTTCTCATGAGATAGAAGAGTTTTTATCTACTGCTAGTGTACACAAGATTCTCTTGGCTACTGACCACCTCTCTGCTCTTTCCCTTCTCTCATTACTCCAAGCTGTCGACCGACCCTGGTAAGTCACTCCCTGTTGAATGTTATCTCTAGCTTAGGAGCTTGTTTATATTTGTTATTAACAAACGTCAAAACAAAAAACACACAAGTATATAGATAAAGGTATGAAACCAAACTAAACCATCGCCGAATATACAAACATATACTTTGTCTTTAAAATTACATACTTTATTAAATTCAGAAATAAGACAAAAATACTACTTAATAAAATATAGTAGCACTATGAAGCACTACCACAACCAAGACGTATGCATAATGAATATAATCATAACTGATATCAGGATAAAATGACTAAATACAGTATATGTTTGTGAATACATGAATATACTTTATTTATTCATTTTATCCTGATATCAGTTATGATTATATTCATTATGCATACGTCTTGGTTGCGATAGTGTTCTATTGTGCTACTATATTTTATTAAGTAATAATTTTGTCTTATTTCTGAATTTAATAAAGTATGTAATTTTAAAGATAGGCTGAGGTATGTGTTTGTATATTTGGTGATGGCTATGTATTGCCTTATCTATATGCAATTATAATAGCAGCAACCACCCCCCTCATATATAGAAGGCATGTAAATGGTTGTCTTATCGGTATTTTTGCATTTGTGCAATCTCCAAATGTAATATACTCTGGCTTTTCTGCATATTGCTGTGAACAGGTATTTATTCAATGTGCAGTTTGTTATCATCTAATTATCCCTCTAGTGGAGGGGTGTGTGAGCCTCTGCTAAGCAATTACCTGCAACTGTTTTATCTTTCCCAAGTAGCACAGGGGCTTGTGGTGCCTCCTACTGGGTTCAGCTCTATAATCCAGCCATTGAGCTGTAAGTATGTTGTGATTTTCAGTAAATAATGTCACATTTTTCTGTGATTTTTCTGTAAATTGTTAGTGTAGGGACTTGCAAGGTATGAGTAACCTTGATGAGGTTTGTGAACTTGTGAAATATAGTGGCCACTGTATCAACTGATACCTCATATTTGGTATTTTTCCAGTATGTTTTTTTTTTTTGCCCAAAATACTAGAGAGCAGATGGTGTCAGTATTTTGTGCTGGACACCTAAAAGGTGCTGGGCAGCCTTCCCAGTCGAACAGTGGAGGCGTCATAGGCTGTAAGGCAGCATGGTGCACCACACGTATCTGCATAAATGGCACCCCTCTGTATTGCCTTATCTATATGCAATTATAATACCAGCAACCACTCCCTCATCCAAAGAAGATGAGTGAGTGGTTGTCTGATCAGTATTTTTGTATTTGTGCAATCTCCCCATGTATTATACTGTGGCTTTTCTGTATACTGGTGTGAACAGGTATCAATGCAATGTGCAGTTTTTATCATCAATTTGCTCATCAATTACCTGCACCTGTTTTTATCTTTCCCAAGTAGCACAGGGGCTTGTGTTGCCTCCTACTGGGTTAACTCTATAGTCCAGCCAATGAGTTGTAAGTATATACTTATTGTGTTTTTGAGTAAACTATATTAAGGAAACAAGTTTTAACCCTTTGAGCTCTGTGGCATTGTGCACTATAGATTCTAAAGCTCCAACACTCATCTCACTGTAAAAGGCTCAGTTAGGAATAGCAGATCTGATGTGCCAATAACAGCTGAAACTGGCTGTGGCGCTGTGAAACAGCACTGTGAGACAACCCCTTTAAGCTATAGTAACATACTGTATCTCACAAAAGTCAGTACATCCCTCACATCTTTTTAAATCTTGTTTTATATCTTTTCATGGGACAACAGTGAAGATATAACACGTTGATACAATGTAAAGTAGTCAGTGTACAGCTTGTATAACAGTGTAAATTTAATATTTACAAAAATGTGAGCGATGTACTCACTTCTGTGAGATACTGTAATAAACAGGCAGAATAAGGGCATGTCCCCACAGCACGGGTTTTCGGCCGGTTTTTCAGCCGGTTTGCGGTTTTTCAGACCGCCTGAAAAACCGGGCGAAAATTAGCACAATTGTGCTCTATGGAAAACCCGTGCAGCAGTCCGCACTGCACGGGTTTTCCATCTGGCGGTTTTTCCGCCCGCGGAAACCGTCTGGTATTTGTCCTGTGCCATGAGAACGCGCCCTAACACTGGAATACTGCTTACCAGGCACAACAACAGTACTGTGTTTACAAAGAAATACTGAGAAGACACAGATCATGTCCACCCATTAACTTCCTGTCCCTCATTTTCTAAGGTCACAATGTCCCCAAATGCAACAAAGTGAATTCCTGCATTTGCATCTCAGTGGTAAAAAGAGCTCCCAAAATGAATGCAGAGTTTGTAGAACTTTTGTAGCCTTTTCAGCTGTCACCTCAAAAGAGATGGGCTAATTTCTCAGTGTCAGTCCAAGTGGTTTTCACACCACGCTGTTTCACTGAATTTTAACACTTACTCTGTCTCCTTAGGCTGTGAGTGGTTCTACAGCAATGATTAGCATATTCAACTTCTAGCCAGCCATTACTCACAGCTCATGTACCTTTTGTTAAGTGAAGCTAATCTTGTTAGATCTATTCAGTGGGGTGACATCACTCCCTGCTTTCAGCTAAACAGGGGCTCATTTAGGTGCCAAAACACTGTATTTTCTTTTTTATAGAGAATAACAAGCCTGTGGCTTAATGCTATCTAGCATTACTATGTTGGTTCTCACATATGGCAGCATTATTTATACTGTTAATTATTGCTACTTATGTTGCTGTTTGTGTTTCCTGTCATTAGGTGTTGGGAACCCAACTTCATTTTGCTATGGGGTCCTATGAATTCTAGTTACGACTCTGTATAGAAGCATTTACTGTTAAAGTTAACAATGTGGATGTACGTCCAAGCTGAACAAGAACTGGCCATTGGGACTTACAGTACATCTATAGAAGGGCTGGAGATATGGGGTTATGCTTTATGTATATTAGACTGGAAAGAACTTTAAGGGGTTTCATTCTATTTAGGTCTCCAATGTTTTGTGCAAAATATATCTAAATTAGAAGTACATGTTACGGTTTTATTTCTGTAGCATTTGAAACCTCTGTGTGTTCTCCATGTCTCCATTTCCAATGGAAAACATCAAATGACTTTTAAGGACCATTGATTTATTGACTTTTAGGACCAAAATTAGATAACAATTGGTAAATGTATGAATTTCATATTTCTCTCAAAATGTATCTGTTTGACTATATTTCAAAATTCAATAATGAAAATGCCAAACATAAGGTGCCCTCTAAATGTATGTGTTCCTCTCATATTAGTTGTGGGCTACTTTTTCTAGTACATTATTTGTAATATGATTCTTCTAGCACACATCAGAAAATAAGATTTCAGTATTTTAGATAGCAGTTCTTACATTTTCCTCCAGTTTGGTGAGTTGTTCATCTAGTCTGAGAGGGTCAGCAACTATAGGTAAAGTCTCTCGATCGAGTGTATTCCCCGGGGAATCCCATGGATCTGTGGATCCTGCTATTAGCTCCTCGGTTGCATTGATGACCTTAAGGACTTCTGTTGATATGTTGCAGAGAGACACAGCAGAGTATTTCTGTGTATGTGGGAGAGCACATGGGGACAAAACAGCAAAATATTAGAACATTTTCTTTCAGTATATGGTGACACATATGTATATTGGATATATTCATACTAGCCTGCATCTACTATAATATCATACAGAACCATTACCACATAGACAAATAATCAGTGACTCTCTTTGTGTACTGATCAGTATTAAAGGGGTTGTCTCACTACATTGACTCATCTTACCTCAGTCCTGTTTTCTTGGTTTAATTTTGAATTCAGGGGTGTGTTTACTGGCTTCTAGTAGGCTGCAGTAAAAGCCAGGTCTGTAGCTATAGCAATCAGTGCTGGCAGCCTATCAGGATAGATCAAACAGGTCTGTAGCTATAGCGACCTGAGGAGCTGATGCAGCCCATACAAGAGGGGATAGCTCAGAATAGGTAGGTCACTGTTAATGGACATATATTGCAAAGTGACTTGTTTTTGCAAGATCTTTAACATAAAAAGCAATCCTTGTAACGAGACAACCCCTTTAACAGTAAAAGGATAAACTGCTTTACTTTACCCCACAGATAGTACTGCAGCAGCAAGATTGCTTATAGGGGTTTTCTATTTATTTTTTTTTTTAATAATATAATGTTCCTGGGACCTCATAAAAAAACTACTTACCTTCTCCTGCTCATCAGTTCCAGCCGCCTATCTCTGGTCTACTACTTACAGTCTGCTTCTTTGAAACGGCAAGTCATCACTGTAGCTGCTGATTGGCTGCAGTGGTCACATACCTCTACTTACATCACTGTTGATTGCTGTTCACTGTAAATCAGAGGAATGTTACCGATGTAGCCAATCAACGGATGCAATGGTGACGCACCAAGTTTGGAAGTAGCAGCATAAACTGAAAACCAGAGACATGTGGTGCTGCAATCAAAGATGTGATCAAAAAATATACTAAGAACCTCCTGTTCATTTTTAAAAAATGTGGCGAAAGCAGTTTGGTAAGTGGATGGCATCCATACTTCTTCAATGTTGTTATACAAAGATTGGGGAAGGTTTGAGTGTCTTTTTTTTTTTTAATTAGGCCCCAGGGACATCATATTGTTTTTTTAAGTAAGTGGACACCCCCTTCAAAAGGGTTGGTTTGATTATAAAGAAAAAAATACAAATAGCCCCCAAATAGTATGAAATAACCCCCAAAAATCCCCCAATCCAGCTTCAGATGTCTGTTGGTCGGTCCAGTCTTTGTCTATTTCTGCACTGGCATGTGATCACTGCAGCCGATCAGTGGCCTCAGAGATCAAGTGCCATTCCACTGACATCACCGGCTCAAGAACGGAGAAGTGAATGAAACGGCGCGTGACTGTTGAAGCCACTGATTTGTTGTGGTCACGTGCCGTCTAGCAGTAGAGACAGAGCAGACTGACTGCTGGAGCTTCACCACTGGACCAGCAGAGGTCTAAGAGGGTGATACTTTTTTGTTTTATTTTATATAAATGGGGGCGATTTGTACATTTTTTGTTTGAATCATACAAACCCTTTCAAAAGGTTTGTGCACAATTAGAAAGAAGGATCTGTCTTTTTTACCCAAGAAACAGATTCCTATCTGTCTATGGGTTGCGTCTGGTACTGCAGTTCAATCCCACTGGTGGAATAGAGATACCAGAAACATTGACACCACGTTGTGGTGCTTCCAAAAAAAGAAAAAAGCAGATTCCTTTTGCTATTCGTAGACAACCCTTTCAAAGCTATAAGATTATGTGTAGTAATACACGTCACTCGGAAGTAAGGGTATAGCTCCAAAACGAGGCTACTACCGCAGTAAATCCTTCACTCGGTAAGTAAAACACAGTCTCTTTATTATAACTTCATGTTAAAAGACAGCCACATAGACACGGAATACACACGATGCATCCCACTGACGCGTTTCGAGTGATATACTCTTGATCACAGGTGATTATGTGTAGTACATTTGTTGCAGATTTTTGGCTGCACACGTTTAAAACTGTAAATTTTTACATATGATTTAGAATCTACATGTTGCAACACAAAGGGTGAAACCCATATTAAATCCCTCATGTAATACAGATCTACAGGCTTGCTCCAATGCATATTTCATCTACTATGTAAACTTATCCTATGCAGTTTTCCGGTAGTTGACATGTCAATCAGATATTGCATCTACACCACTATAAATACTCTAGTCTTACTCTCCACTCTAAGTACCTCACAGTCGCACACTGACACTGATTGATTCCAATTTTTAGATAGTCTTGGGCCTAATTCATATCTGCGTTATAGGTTCTTTTAGAAGCCTCCATTACAGATTCTGTAAAAAGAAATTATGGAAAAAATAGTGCAGAATGCAGCACTATTTTGTCCAGTAAAACAACGGACATTACAATAGAATCTTGACAGACCCCACTGGAGTCCGCTGGGCACCGTTGGTATCTGTATTATAACGGATCAGTCCCGCATCTGCAATGCAGTTTCCGAATGGAACCTCTGAAGTAGATGTGAACCTAGCCTAAGTTTAGTGCTTATTTTAGTTCAACAAAGTAGTGAAAATCTGCAAAAAATTAACACAGGTAGAAATCATAGAATGTCAAATTTTATGTATATTAAAACCAAGCAAGGGAGGTAAAATTATAGAAAATAATGGAATGTCCAAACAGAGGATAGGAGTAATTTTAATAGTGCCTGGCATCACTGCATTCAATGAGCATTACTTATTAGTTAGCATTTATGCACCTTCAGATACTCAAAAAATTACAGTGAATGCAACATACATCTGCAATATTCACATGGTGCCCATCAAAAAGCTGACTATAAAAGCATACATTAGGTGCACAATGGATCCACACAGCAGTGTTTCAGATATTTCACAGCAAGATGGCTCAGTGATTAGCACTATTGCAGTGCTGAAGTTCTAGGGTCAAATCACACCAAGGACAACATCAGAATGGAGTTTGTGTGGGTTTTCTCTGGGTATTATAATTTAGACATACTGTTAACTTGACTTGGAATTCAGATTGTGAGCAGATTGTGAATAAAGTCACTGTCCACATATCATTTCTGGTGATCTTTCAAAGTGCGACTTTTCAGTGACTTCAAAGTTGTGCCACAGAAAAGCCCACACAGAAATGCAATAGTGCCCAAAAAAAAAGGATAATGAAACAGCAATAAAAAGTAAACTATAGGAAGTAATCATGTATTGTTGCTAGGATTGGCCATTAGTTATTTAATCTGTTGTGATCCAATTGCCAAGACCTCTACCGATTCTCAGAATGCAGGGGTCCAAGTGCTTCACTAAGTTTTTCTGCAATGTTTAACTAAGGGCATGTCCCCACTGCACGGGTTTTTTCGGCCGGTTTTTCAGGCGGTTTGCGGTTCTGCAGACCGCCTGAAAAACCGGCCGAAAATGAACAGAACGGGGTTCTATGGAAAACCCGTGCACCAGTCCTCACTGCACGGGTTTTCCGCCTGGCGGTTTTGCCGCCCGCGGTCCATCCGCAAAACATTGTGTAAGCACATTCTTCCGTCTCCGCTCATCGCGGAGAAAAGCCGCCCCTCCCCTCGCAGCCGTGGGGACGGCCGCAAAACAGTGCAAATTACGGTCGCATAACCGACCAGTATTTGGCACTTGCCGTGGGAACGCACCCTTACTGTCCATGACAAGGCTGTCTTAACAGCATTATGGTCCCTTAGGCATAGCCGTGCAGTGGGCCCTGCCAAAATACCTGACATCACATTAGGCCATGCCTCCAGCCACGCCCAAACATGTCACCACATGAGGGCATGCTTCTAATCCCCGCCAAGCACACCCATACCGACATCAGGACATTCCATTTACATCCTGTATGCAGCCAGGAGCCAACAAGCCGATGGCTCCCTGCTCCACCATGGTTTGAACTGTTTAAACCTCAAAGGAACATATAAACAGTTAACGAATTAGCGCCGATCTAGGACATATGTCTTGGAATTCTGGGACATACATTAATCACCTGGGAACCCTGTGCTTGTGGGGCCCCTGGGCAACTGCATAGTGTACTCAGTGGATAAGATGGCCCTGGTCCAGAGAAAAGCAACGTGATATTATACACTAGAATGGAGCTGTTCTGCATCTCTTGTACAATATATGGCTGGTAGTTGTGATGAATGGACCTCTGTCCCACTATTTTTGGGATGAAAGACGGTTCCATTGGTGAGCAATTTTACTGACATAGCATATTCTTGTGACATGCCATACTATAGTAAGTTGAGAATACAATTTTAAGAACCCTATATTGCCATTTAGTAGCACCCTGGCAGCATACCATGTAGTTCCATAATTACAAATGAGAGTTAAAGGGAACCTGTCAGGTGGTTTATGCTACCCTATCAGAGAGTAGGATATGATAAAGGGAGAAAAGTGATTTGTAGATTTATATAATTTAGAGCAGGATTTCTGAGTAAAAAGCAGAGAAAATACTGAACGGACTCTTTAAGGGACAGTGAGAGTCCTGCTTATCCCGCCCAAATACAGTGATTGACAGCTTTGACAAACTTTAATGTGTGAGAGGTTAGCAGTAGTTTCACTTTCAATTTGATTTTAGAAATCCTGCTCCAAATCATATAACCCAATATATCATTGAGCTCATTATCTCCCCCTCTATTACATCCTACTCTCTGATAGGGCAACATAATCCACCAGAGAGGTTCCCTTTAATAAAGTAAACACCCATACCAGTCTTTACACAGCAGGACCTACAAATCTACAAGACTGCTCACCATCTGTGCACAGTGTTAAGATATGTTGCGTTGGGTTTAATGTTATGCAGTAGATTCTGTATATATAAATACCCCAAAGATTATAAGATCACATGAAACATAATAGGTCTTGCCTCCATGCTGATTGATGAGTTAAACTAATTGTGATTGTAACGGACTTGGTAGTGGATCGCTGGCCTCCCGGGGGGCGATGAAAGCTAAGCCACGCCGGGAAGGGAAAATCTAAGTAGCCCCCGGTTTTCACCAGACCCCGCCGCAAAGCGGGATGGATTTGCTGCGGTTGAGGCTACCGGGTCGTCCCCCTCGTGACTTCCTGCGGCGGCGCCGAGGCAGCGAGGTAAGATAGATTCCCAGAATCGTAGCGGTGGCCAGGCAGATGGTCAGGGAGGCGGAAATGGTTCGTGGGTCGGGGACAGGCGAAAAGGAGGGCAGGCGGCAGGGTTCGGAGTCGAGAAACGTAGCTGGGTTTTGGTCACGGAAAGGGCAGATAGACTATCAGGAACGTTTTCAAGGCACGGGCAACAAAGACCCAGGGGGGGAATGAGTGGGAAAAAACTTAAATAGAGACGGGCCCCCGGCATTAGCCAATTTCCCGGGCACTGCCCCCCCTTTAAATTACATAAACCGCGCGCGCGCTTTGGGGCGCCCCATGCGCTTTCCGGGGCCAGCAGGGGCCCGGGACCGAAGGGGGGCCGGTCGGGTAGGAAGGGACGGATGCAGCCACGGGGGGGCATGGGAAACCCGCGGCGGCACCCGCCCCGCCGGGGACCTGCCGGGGGGACACGGGTGCAACCGCGGTCCGTGGACCGGACGGGCGAAACCCCGTTACAGAAACCCCCCCCCTTGACCCCCCTCCTTTTTAGGATGCAGAAACCAAGGAGGAGGTTACGTTTCGGGATGTTGCATTTGGCTCCCGGGCCCTTTCCCTCGGGGCCGAACCCCTTCCATCACGAGGAAAAACCCCTTCCCTCTGCCCGTCTTCATCCCAAGATGTTTTACCTCAAAGATTTGCGGCGGATTGGCTACTGGGGGGGGAAGGAGTTACCCTGAAGAGAAAGGGGTTGGGGGGAAGCGGTTTTAAGGAAAGGGAGACAAAATGGAATGGTTTTGGATCCGGAGAGATGGAGGCAGGGGAGCTTTACGTCACCGGGTTAAAAATCCGAAAAACCCTTGAAGGGTCCGAGGAAGCGAGGGAAAAAAAATTTGAGATGGGAAACCTTCAGGCGCACGTCCCCCGAGGGAAGCCAAACTTTGTCCCCTGGGAGGAATGTTGGGGGGGCTTCTCCTTTTTATAGCCTGATTTTAAAATACGGGCAAAAGGCCCGAATAGGGAACGTCGCGTCTCCTGCCAGTGGCCTTATCCCCCCGAATTTGGTGTTGACAGGGGCACATCCGAATTAGGGGGGCAGGGAGGGGGGGGGGGGGGGGGATGGCGGCCATAGATACAAAAAATGGAGAGAGCCGGCTCCCTCCGAGACCGAGGTTGTACGAGAATTCGGCCCGGGGGAGCAGCCCCCCCCCCCCAGTTGCCTGACGCCAAAAAAAGTGACGTAGGATTCCCCCAAAATCTGGTTCACCCGCCCCCACCTGCCCATTGGTTTGAGGGTGATATGTGACAAAAAGTCCGCTTGACTTGCAGAGGGAGCATAGTGCCGCCAAAATGGGGGGAAACAAATTTGGGGACCCCGCGGTGGGAGACAATGTGTAAAGGGGAACCCTGTAGTCGGAAAACATGTCGGAAGAAATGTTTGGGTATTGGGGACAGACGGCAGGCCAGGGAGAGGACAAAGGGGGGAATCTTCGAGAACCCCGGTCAGTAACCCCCCAATTGCCCAAATTCCAAGGGGCCCGGAAGTCGTGATGAAATCCGGGTAGGGCGCCCAGGGATCTCGGCAGGGCAGAGGATGCAGGGACCGCAGGCCTTGGCGTGGGCCCTTGTTCCGAGCACATGTGTTTCGGCAGCGTGAAGTCCTTGACATCCTGTGCCAGGGTCGGCCCACCAGTAGTGCCGTGAGATCAAAGCGTAGGACTTCCGTGCTCCGGAATGACCACCCAAAGAGAGGCATGGCCCCCATTCCACACCTTCTTCCTGATTTTGGGGGCGGCGAAGGCCCTTGCCAGAGGGCGTTTGGAGACTGCGGGGAGCCACCTGAACCAAGTTGGGAGAAATGATGGTTGTGAAGGGTTCTTCCCCCGGCCCACGCCCCGGGGCACGGGAGGGGCCCGTCAGCCTTGACGTTTTTCTCACCCGGGGCGGAAAAGGGGTATGCGAAAGCGGGTGAGAAAAAGGAGACCATCGGGCGGGCGAGGATTAAAAGGCTGGGTTTTTAAAAGATACATAAATTCTTATGGCCGTAAAATGCGAAGGATGGCGAGCCCCTCCAGCAGATGTCGCCACCCTCCAGGGCTAACTTGAGGGCCCAAAGATTCCCGGCCCCAATGCATGTTCCGTTTCCGCCGGGGGGAAAAGGTCTTAGGAAGAACCACATGTGAGGAATTTCCCCTTGGGACCTTTCTGTGTGAGGAGCCCTGCCCCACAAAGAAGCATCCACTCCAAGGAAAACGGCTTCGGAATCAGGCCGGACCAAAAACGGTGCAGGGGAAAGGCATTTTCGACCAAAAAACGCCTTCTCACCCCAAAGGGGCCAAAAAAATTGGGTTCGCGTTCCTAGTGAGGGCCACATAGGAGCCACCAAAGTGGGAAGTGGGGAATAAAAGGCGGTAATAAATTCCGAACCCCAGGAAGCGCTGGATTGCCGAAAAAACCACGGGAAAAGAGGCCATTGCAGTACCGCGAGAGTTTAGTGGTTCCATCTTCAGGCCCTTGGCGAGACGATATCCCGAGGAAGGGTGGCTGGACTGTGGAAAGAACATTTCCCCAGTTTGGGAAAGTCGATTGCTGCGAGACGTCGCAGAACCTGGCGCACTTGGGTTCGGTGGTTGAAGATCGGGGGAAAAAGGATGTACCCAAAGTACACTAAAAACACAGGGTCGGAGATCCCGGAAGAATCGTTAACAAATTTTGAAACACTGCGGAGCTTGCGACCCCAAAAGGCATTACGAGATTTTAAAAAATTCCCATCTGGGGGATTAAACGCCTTTCCACTCGTCCCCTCCCGAATTCTGATGAGGTTGTGGGACCTCGCAGATCCAACTTGGAAAACACTTTAGCCCCCTTGAGGCGGCGAAAAGTTCTGCATCGGGCGGGAGGGGTAGCGGTTTTTTACGGTGATTTTATTGGTCCCCCGGTATCATACACGGCAGGGAAACCTCCTTTTTCTGACGAAGAAAAACCCGGGGTCCCGGGTGGGGAGGAGGACTTTCGGAGAAAACCCCTTTTGCAAGTTCTCCTGAATGTAGGGCCGACATGGCTGGGGCTCCCCGGGAAGGAAAGCGGGTAGACCCTTCCCCGGGGGGACTGGTTCCCGGAAGAAGGTTTAATGGGGCAGTCGTAAAAGGGCCCAGTGGTGGCAGCTATTGGCCTCCTTCCGGAGAAAACGTCCCCAAAAAATTCCCCGGTACCAGCCCGGTAGACCTGGCCCAGAAGTCGGCAACGGGGGGGAGAGTGGTAGGCACCGGGCTTGGTACCTCCAAGCAGAGGTTCTGGCATTTGGTCCCCAAGAGGACCCTCACCTGTTTTAAAACACGTGGGGCGTGACGTTCAGCCAGGAAACCCCAAGAGGGGTCGCCGAGGAAGCACGGGACAGGACGTGGAACCTGTCTTTCCCTTATTAGAGCCCCCACCCGGAGGGTCACCGGGCCCCGGTTTATATACGGATGGGTCAGTGAGGGGCTCCCCCCTAACCCAGGGAAAACAGCAAAGGGTTTTTCCAGGGGACACGGCACGCGGTACCGGGATACCAAAGAGGGATGGTAAAATTCCCCCCAGACCCCATCCAGGAAGGCAGAACTCCGGAAAGAAAAACCAGCGTCTCTTTACCTCCACGGCATCATCAACTGGGGCGGAAGAAACGCACCTAGAGCCCCCTCCCACGGCACTGGTGAGGCATTTCCCGACACAGGGTGAAGCAGCTTCTTTCTTGGCGAAGTCCCCCTGCCTTTCAGTAACCTGATTGATGCAGTGGCAAGGAGGATAATTTCTTTTTAGGAGGACGGAGGGCTCTTCTGCCAAAGCGCTTTTACCCTGCTGGACAGACCCCTTTTTTAAGTGGCGCGAGGGGGGATGTTCCCCGGAGTCCGAAGCCAGGGTACGGAATTTAAGCATATCACCCACAGAGGACTCGCCCTGACGAAGGCCCAAAGAGGGCGGACCGCAGAGGGGAACACGGCCGGCTCCTCAAAAACGGTGCGGAATTTTTGGAGGGGGAAAATCTGTAGGCCCAGTCACGGGTCTTCCTGTCCCGAGGGGGGGGGGTTTTCAAAACCAGGGCCCCTTCCCGGAAAGTAGGGTCACCACGGGGGCCACTTTAGACCTCTCCGAGGGGAAATGGTCCGCCATCAGCTCCACGTGCACAGAGCACGCGTAATAAAACCCCCGGGAGAGCTTGGGGTCCCCGGCAAAGCTGGAGGGTAGAGGAGCCCAAGCTTGGGTCCCACGGTGGGAAAGGAAAATGCGATAGTGGAGCCACAGACGGGGGGCTGCGAGGGTGCTAGGAGCTGAAACATCATGGCGGAGAGCGGCCCAATGCTTCCTTGTTGTGCGATTTTTTTGCTTTTTCTGGGCAACAACCTTTTGGCCGGGATTCGGGGGGCTGGATTTACTGTAACGGATTGGTAGTGGACCGCTGGACCTCCCCAGGCGATGATAGCTAAGCCCGCCAGGGAACGGGAACAAGAGCCCCCGGTTTTTACCAGAGCCCCCCGCAAACCCGGGTGGATTGTGGGCTTGAGGCACCAGGTCGTCCCCCCTGAATTTCTTTCGGCGGCAGCCGAGGTCAGCGAGGGAAGATAGTATTCCCCAAACGTGCGGTGGGGCAGGCAGATGGTTAGGGGAGGCGGCAAAAGGTTTGTGGTCGTGGGAAAGGGGATGGTCAGGGCGGGGCAGAGGTTCGGAGTGGAAAAAAGTAGCAGGTCTGGTACAAAAGGTAAGGAGATAGACTATCAGGGAAAGCTTTCACAAAGGCACGGGGCAACAAAGTCCGCGGGAAATGCGTGGGACCAAAACTTAAAAAGAGACAGGCCCCAATTAGCCAATTACCGGCCACTGTCCTTTAAATCACATGAACGAGCGCGCGCGCGCTAGGGGGGCGCATGCGCATTCCGGGCCCGCAGGGGAAACCCGGACCGAACGGGGGGCGCGGTCAGGTTTGGGGGACGGGGACGGGGGGCACCCCGGGCGGCAGGGGCCCGCGGCGGCACCTTCCCCGCCGGGGACCTGCCGCGGGGGCAAAGGGTGCGACCGCGGTCCGTGGACCGGACCGCGGCGCAACCCGTTACAGTGATCTTGACCTCCCTGGTAGTCCAGCAGATGCTGTTGCAAATATTACCATTATATTGGATAACTGCTGTTCATTTGCGATATGTCAGAGGCATTGACTTACCATATCTAGAAGAACACCATAACTGGGCAGGATACCGTTAAAATTCTACTAATTTTGGAACTATGTACTGTATGTAGTTCAAACTCATTTTACCTTATCTATGACAATTTGTATGTCTAGTCACATGTTGACTAAAAGGTTTGCATAGTTTTCTTAGTCACTATTAGGGTATGTTCACCCCTGTCTTTTGGGGGTATTTGGCGGTAATTTCGCGCAAAAGCCGGAAATATGCCCTGCATATGTAATTCAAGCCTCCCAGGGGAAAGTGAATGTCTATGGGAGCCGGAACAGAGTGTTTAGAAGCACGCGCTGGCTAGTTCTAAAATGCCTGGCGTATTGCGGCGCACACAAGTACAATCCGCAATACGACATGTGAACATACCCTTACTGTGTCAAACAATCATTAAGCACATTTTGTCAATAAAGGGGTATTCCCATCTACTTTTCCAAGGGGTGCTCTTCAGAGCTAAATTTTTGGCTCCCCACTTCCTGGGAAGGGGGTGGGGGGTTTTTTCACAATGATTGGGCTATCGTCGCTATTATAGTGACCGTTAGGGGAACTAGAAGGGATTTAACCTTTGGGTTGAATGATACAGAGCTCTTAAGGGTTTAAGTTTGTCAATAAGAAACATAAACAAGCTATTGCGCTGCTGAGAAGACACAGCAGGAAGTGACATCCCCCCTCCTGTGCCTGTTAGAGCGGATGGTGATAAAATAAGAAACTTGTGTACAACTTGTGTACACAAGTGGGAAATAAGTACTGCTTTAACTCTGAAAAGCAAGCAAAATCAGAATGTCAATGTATTTGGTAATATTTTTTATTTACCTTTGCCTACAACTCCAAAGCTCATCAATGTTATAATACCCCTTTAATCTTTATATCTTACTTCCCATTTCTAGCAATGGCATTTACACGGAGCAAAAAGTCTAAAAAGCAAATTGTCATGTGTAAATCAACAAGTGGGGACCAGTAAGGAAAGGTTCATATTCACTAATATTTGCCTAGTGCCATTGAAATAGGCATTACATATGGGCCCTCACTGGTGTCAGCTAAACCAATAATTTATTTCTAAAAGCTTTTAAAGGGGTTGTAAGGGACTCAGAAAACCTCATTTGTCCTATGGGGCATGATTAGAAATAGGAAAAAAAGAAGCCTACTCATCTTCATGAGGCTTCTGTTGCATCCTGAGGGCCTGGCCCATACAGCCCAGCTGCACAATGAATGTTCATAGCTCAGGTGCTATGTGTAGCCAATCACAGACCACAACATTTAAGTGTACGTGACAATGGTGGTCTGTGATTAGCTACACATAGCACGTGAACGATGTATAGGCTGGCCACCAAGACGGAACGGGAGCCTCACGGAGGCATGTAGGCTTCTTTTTTTTCTATTTCTAATCATGCCCCATAGAACAAACAAGCTTTTCAGAACACCCCTTTTAGCATCTCACAGGGCCTTGTCCAATTCATGACTCTTGAAGTAGTCACTAACTGGCAAACACTGGTTTGAGGCTACCCAACTGTACACCGTTTGGAAGCAGAGTGACCCCCAGAAATAATTATGCCATTAGTAGCTAGAACAGTGCAAGACTACAGATGTATCCAGATTCCCAGACATAGTCTAGATAAGCCAAGAGTCTAATTAACTATAACAGCGGAACAGGAATCAC
Organism: Phyllomedusa bahiana; assembly: GCA_025379985.1. Lineage (NCBI taxonomy): Eukaryota > Metazoa > Chordata > Amphibia > Anura > Hylidae > Phyllomedusa > Phyllomedusa bahiana. Next base: position 32,534 of record JAODAL010024715.1, on the reverse strand, counting down.
AAGTCAAAGCCAGAGAAATAACAAGGTAAAAAGAAGCCAAAGGTTATTACCAGGAACATAGGACAGATTAATAGGCGGCCCTCAGAATGCATATTTGGTGAAATTCAGTGGTCCCTTTAGGTTACAATAGTCTCAGGATACAATATTCTTAACATACAATGGTCTTTCCTGGGACACTGAATCTTGAAACCAGACAGGACATCCAATAGTTACAGATGCTGCTGATCTACGGCACGTGATTGACTGGAAGATCCAACCAATTATCATGGATATTTTACCCCTTTATTAGTGAAGTACATGCACTGATTGGCAGTCTGGTAGCACCTATCTAGAGTACAGTGCAGTACTATATCTTCTACTGCTCTTTACATGTCCTTGGATGAGCTGGTCCTTTGGGCACCAGGTGTTTACGGCCCAGTTTTACTTACTTCTAGTATATTGCGTATAAAGTTTTCTTTAATCCTCATTTAACATTATGTTAGGTTGACATTTCTAGGGTTTCAAAACCAGTTTTCCACATAGTTGTAGTTCCAAAATTCAATGAATTCAACGCACAATAGTTGTCCCTCAACCAACCAAAATAGTATGCTGAGGGACCACTATACTCTGCACAGCAGAAAGATACATTGATATCCCAAAGTTTGTTAAATTTGTCAAATTAGATTGCTTGAAGCCCAGAAAAAGACAAGTATCTACATTATCCTGGTATTTTAAAAGTGGCATGCATAAAGCATCTCCAAACGCACAACATTGCTTATTAAAGGGGTATTCTGCGTGATGCCTATTGAAAGTGTGCAGTACAAAGTAAAAATACCTAATATATAGTAATTAAATATTTTCAGTAGTGGCCCAAAATGTAATGTTTATAGCTTGTTGGCAAGGGATACGACCTGTAGTTTAGTTTAAGCTTTCTGGTCAAGCACGCTCAGTTCAAGAACTAGGAGTTACAGGGTGATGAGCTATGGGTCTATGGAACTGCAGAGGATGAGATAGTATGTGGTACACAGGAGGTTGGAGACAGCTTGGGAATACAGCTTACGATCATCCTGGAATAGACGTCAGTAATGCATCATGGGAACTGTTCTTGTAAAAACGTTAGAGTTGTGCAAAGCAAATTACATATCTCATCACCCTGACAGTCTTAGGCTAGGTCTACAATGCACAGGTTGTCCATTGGCTTTTCAGTGGATTCAGTATTTTGAATCCGATGAAAATCTGTTAGTACTCTGTGCTGCATAAACAGCAAAAAAAAAAAAAATGTGTGCTTTAGTCTATACAGCATGTATTTTTTACCGTTGGTTTTAAAGGGAACCTGTCACAAAGGTAATGCCCCCCTTTCTGAGGTCAGCACAAGCTAGTGACAGACCTGCTGTTCCCAGCGCTGTGTCCCATATTCTGTAAGATGCAGAAGTTTTAGAGCATTTAATGCTCAAATCTTATTCATGAGCAGGTGTTAGCCCCGCCCAGCAAAGGTTAGCTCGCTCACCTGGCAGTTATTCACATGTTTCTACCTATGCAAAGTAATAGGTTTATCAGTTGAGGTAGGCGGGGCTAGCCTCAGATGGGCGGGGTTTGAAAAAAACTGACTCTTTAAATGACTCTTTTCAGGCTGAAGACTGCAGACTACAGCATCTTACAGAATAAGGGACACAGCGCTGGAAACAGCATGTCTGTCACTGGCTTGTGCTGCTCTCAGTGGGGGGGGGGCATAAACTATGTGACAAGTTCTCTTTAATATCCGGCGGAATATGCAAATGTTGTATATTCTGTAGGATTCCGCCGAATTGCAGTCGGATTCCTGTACATTACATTGTATGGGCCAGTGGCGAATTCGAAAACCGTCCAAAACTGCGGTCCTGCCGCGGCCCAGTAATGTTAAAATGCCATCGGATTTTGGACTCCAGTTTATCATTTGCTGTGTAGATTTTGCTTTAGGGTATATTCATATGACTGATTTTAATACTGTTTTCAGAGTGTTTCCTCAGCCAAAATAGAGTAAATTTTCAATGATTCCTATATAAAACAGCGTTGTAGTTCACACACGACAAGGTTTTTCCGAGCCTTTTCCATGCTTCTTTGGATGCTTTTTTTGGCGCTGAAAAAGAAGTATCATGTCCATTCTTGAAGTGTTTTTGGCACTGAAAATCCCTGTAGGAACCAATGGAGAGATTCAAAATCTCATCCAAAACCTTGGCGTGTTTTAAGATGTGGTTTTTGATGCATTTTTTGCCCTGGCTATTCATTTGTTTGGGTGCTTCAGAAAGAAAGCAGTTGAAAAACCTTGTCAAAAATCTGGTCAAATCCCCATAAAAACCTCCTCTGAAAAGTGCTGCGTTGAGGTGCTTTTCAGACAAGGTTTTGACACTGATTTGGACACTGAATTTTCAGCGTCCAAATCGTGTGTGAACATACCATAAACCCTCGTTCACAGGTTTTTTTTGCCGCGGTTTGGCCCCGGATTTGCGCTCAGTACGGCGCCAATCCGTCGGGTATTACGGAAATCCCTGCCTCATAGAAACAGGGGTTTCCCGTGCCCCCCCCGCCTGCGAATCCCCCGGGCGGGGAAAAAAGGAAAGCATTTTACCAGGCGCAATACCGCCTGGATAATCCCAAGTCTATGGGCCGGGGAGCGGCGCCCCCGCCGCGCCGGCCCACCCCCCCCCCCCCCTTTTATTCCGGCGGATTTGTGAGCCGGATTGCGCTCACAAATCTTTGGGGGAAAAAAGCCGGGGAAACCCGGGCCAAAAACAAATCCCACTTGCTTCTATTACAGCATTACTCTAGACTACGTGTGGTCCAAATAATATGTTTGTGTCTGCCCCAAATCTACCATATAATGAGAAGGGTTCCTTGACAAATGCTTAGACTTAGAAGGAGTAGTTTAAGGGAAGGGGGCATTTTTTTGCTATGGCTCTCTTATTGATTAAAAAAGTTAAAAATCTGGGCAATTCTGAAAACCCTTAATTCAAACATGGTGAGGGGGCCTGGCCTACTCCTTTCTAGCATGCCTGGTAGGGGACAAAAGGAGCCCAAATTGATAGTGGTAGTCCGCAGAACCTGCACCTATCTGACAATTATTGCTTTACAAATTTTTTTTTTTAAAAAGAAAAGCCAGTTTTTTTTCAGTGAAGTAACATTAAATAAAATCAGAATACACTTTTCTTGTTAATGTGGAAAAAATATATTCTATGCAAACGCGGTTGTTAATGCAATATTACATAGGGTAAGGGCCCATTTCCAAAACCATCACTCCGTTTTCTAATGGTACATTGTGTTGTAACTGTTATAAAAGCTTTTGGGATATTTGAACGCCCTTGAAAACCTTGTCAAGTTGTTAGCACAGCTAAAAACATTTTGCGTTAGAGAAGCTATAAAACGGCCCTTTCCCTTTCACTAGTTTAGAATCTGGGCATTAAAATTTGTGGTTTCGATTAAACTCACAAAATGCAGAAAAAGAGAACTTCATGTAAAAACTCGCCAGTCATTTTGTGTGAAGATAAAGCCATTCCATGAAAAATTCCCCAAAAAACTGAAGATTTCCTACAACGGTGGAGTACTCCCCTTTAGCTCTAACCAAAGTAGAAAGAGAAATGGGGGCCCCGCTGCACAACTGAGCAAAAAGCAAGTACATTAGATCTCTAGTTTGGGAATCGACGCTCCAGATCCCCCAAAGGCAGCTTCATTAAATAGTAGCCGCAAAACCCGTGTCAACGTTACGTGAAAAGGCAACTCCCGGGATATGGCCTTCAGGGAGATGGCAAAAAAAAAGCCATTCTAACTGGGTAATAAAGGAAAAAATTAAAATTTAGCAAAAAAGCACAACATTGGGCAAGGAAGTTTTGGAAAAAAAAATTTTGGACAACGAATAAAGTTTGAGGTGTTTGGATCACACAGAAGAACTTTTGAGATGCAGAAAACTGAAAAGATGCTGGAAAGTGCCTGTTGCCATCTGTCAACATATGGAGGTCATTGAAGGGGTTGGGGTTGCTTTGGTGTGGTAAAGTGGGGGATTTGTAAAAGGAAAAGGGGTTTTTGAATAGGGAGGCTATCACTCCATTTTTCCCGCCTGCCCTACCCTATGTGGGAAACACTTGATTGGAGCCAATTTCATCCTGTACAGGACAATAACCCCAACACCCTAAAAATTTGCAAGAACATTTAGGGAAGAAGCAGGAGTGGTATTTATCCGTAATGGGTTGGCCAGCCAGTCACAATTCAACCCCATTTCTGTTGTGGGAGAGCTTGACCCCTTGATAGCAAAAAATTTCCATCAAACCCAACCAACTTTTGGGAAACATGGGGTGAAATTTTCCCCGTTACCCAGCAATTAACATAAATGCCAAGGTCTGAATGCTGGGAAATTTCGCAAAGGGGCCCTTTTATGAAAGCAAAGTTTGAATGAAAATTTTTATTTTAAAAAAAATATTATTTCTAACCTTGTCAATGTCGGGGATATTTCTACTCTTTTACAACTCATTTGTAAATAAAAATATGGTTTTTGGGGAAAATACTAAATTGTCGGTGACCCCAAACTTTTGAACGGTAGTGTATTTTAATTATAAATGTCTCAATGGGAAAATTTTTTTTTAATTTTTTTCGGGGCCCCTTTGGGGGTGTTCCTTTGAAAAAACTATGCACTCCTGCCAGGGCTGGGACAAGACATACTGGTGGCCTAAGCAAACAGGGCAAGTGGTCAACTCCCCGAAAAATTCAAATTCATGTTTTTGACATGCACCGGTCCTTTAGCTGGCCCCCTCCTTTTCTGGAGGTGCGTAAAAAATGACTGATTATTGTGTGGGTCAGTACAATTTCAATTATTTTTGTTGTTGTTTAAATTTGCTTTACTGCATCAATAACCAGTAACAGACAAATAACCTTTTGATTTTTCTGTTAACAGACCTGAGTGATGTTTTGATCACTTTTTATTCCAATTTTTTGGGGACATAAAGCGACCAAAGAAGCTGCAAGTCTGGCGCTAGGTATTTTCTAGGCGCTATGTTCAAATGTTGATCAGATTTTTTAAAGGGTTCTTAATTATTTTACTTTTTTCATGTTTTTTTTTGTAAAGGGGGGAAAGGAGGGTTTTTTTTGAAACCTTTTATTTTTTTATTAACTTTCTTTTTTTTAAATTTCATCCTCAAGGTACTATGGGGTGTAAAACAAAAAATCATATCTAAAATTTTCAACAGAAATGGGTCAAAAAACCCAATTTAAAAAATAAATTTTTTTTATTTCTCAAAAAAGATTAAAAACACCATAAAAAAAAATTAATAAAGGTAAAAACGATAAAGGAAATAACACTCCAAAAGGGATTACATCAAAATTTATATAAAAAATTAGCTGCCAAGTCCTTTTTCCACATGGGGGAAAATATTGTGAAAAAATATCGTTTTTAAGGAAAATTTTTTCCAAAAAACCATTTAAATTTAAAAATAAGGGTAAATAATTAAAGTGTAAAAGTGTGTATCATAATAAAACCATAAATAAGCAAAAAATAAACCCCCTTTTATACAAACAACAATTTTAAAAAATTATATAACACCAATTTGAAAAAAAAAGCTAATTCAATTTTATTACCCCCAAAGGATGTTCAAAAGAGTCTCCCATTGGGTTTTTCCCTGTCCGCTTCTTCAGGGGGGCATGTTTATTTAAAATTTTGTTTTATTTAATAGCCTATTGGGGGCTACTTTAAAACCGGGGCCTTTTATAAATTTTGGCTTTTTTTTTTTATATAGTTAATTGTTTCATCATTGTTGTTTGATATAAGGGGTTTATTTATTGCTTTTTTGGTTTATATATGAACACACATTTCACTTTTTTTATATTTATCCCCCATTTTAAAATTATGGTGTTTGGAAATAATTTCCTAAAAACGATATATTTACAATATTTCCCCCATGTGGATATGGTTTGGAGTAAATTTTATTTATATGAATTATTGATTTTATCCCCTTTTGGGGGTTTTAAAATTCCCTTATTTTTTTCCCTTTAAAATTTTTTGTTTTGGTGTTTTTAATTTTTTTGATTTAATAAAAAAAATTTTTTTTATTAATTTGGGGATTTTGCTGTTGATAAATTTGTCTAAAGTTGGTCGTGGTTGTTATTTTTTTTGTTTTTTTTTTTTTGTATTAAAACTTTTCTAAAATACTAATGTATAGCAGAAAAGTGTGTAGTTACAGCGCTCCTATTACACTCTGTTCATGGCAGGGAGTAATAGAGGAAGTAAGATGGCAGGCGTGAGAGCATCTATTAGGCTCCCGGCTGCCATGACTGCCTGTTGGTACCCCAAAACTGCATGAGGAGAACGTCAATGGGAAGGTGGTCAGATGCTGTGGTCTTTTTAAAAAAAACTTGTGAGTTCTAAAGTTTTTAAATTTCCTGAATTGGGAATGTGGTTGTGGCTCCAAATGGGGCCTTTCCCTTATTGGGGCCCAAGGGCCCTCACGTTTTTGGTTTATCACGGAGAATAGTATATCTCCTATGTATGTTTTTGGGTTTCCTTTAAAATTTGTATATTAGATATTAGACAAAAAATTGGGGGTTGGGGAAATTGTTTTAAAAAATTGCCAAACTGTTTTTTTTTAGTTTAAACTATTTAAAATTTAAATGTTTTAAATAAATCTTGTCCGTAAATTATTTGATTTTCTATCTTGTCTATATTTGTGTTTTTGTGCTTTGGGTCATATTTATTTACCCTTCTCGTGTTTGTACAAAGAGAAAAATAAAGACGAATACGATTGCTTGTCTTCAAAAACCACCAATAATTGGGGCGTGGCCTGGACGGGTATGGAGTAAGGTGCACTTCATGTGAGCTCCGTGGTGACTCCTGCTAGATCAGCTCAAATAAACCCTAATCTGCCCTAGAGGAATCAGACAACACACCTGGGTTCCCCGCCCGGGTCCCCTCCCCCGACCCAAAGGAAAACCCTTTTGGCCTGTACGCCCCGGGCTGGGCTTTTTCCCTCGGAAAAGGGTTTGGGGCCCTGTCAGAGTGTGGCTACGCGCGCTCCCTCTGCGGGAGAATACCCAGCAAGATAAAGCTTGCCCCCCGTGACAGGGGACCCCCCCGGGTTTTCCCCCGCATTTTTCTTCCTCTGGGTTCCCCAGCCAAAGTATTTTCCCAAACTGCACTCGCCGAGGACCACAGGGACGTGCGGAGATCACTTAAGGTACCGTCCCGGCACCCCTTGAAAGCCCCGGAGATCCGTACTCCGAGCGAACCTCTTCAGGAGGTAATAACTGTCAGGGTACCCACAGCTTCTACCACTGAGAGACCGCAGGGGATTACATATTTTTAGGAAAAAGGGGCCCTGGGGGACCGACCCTCAAATTTTAAAAGGGGGAAAACTGGGAGTTGATTTTCAAGGCTCATCCCCACATGGTGGCACCCCTTTTTTAAAACCCCGCCAACACTGCAGCTGTAGCAGCTCCGACCCCTGTGCGAGTCCCTGTGGGTGGTGACTCACCTCTCAGCACCCACAATCTGACCGGTGAAAGACCGTGGAGGAGTGCATTTCTCCAGTTCCGAGGGGGGGGAGACTAAGCCCCCAGCAAAAAGGGGAATTTAAAGGGATTAAGGAAAAGGTTTAAACATCCACGGGGGGGCCCGCCATTTTTTTTAAAATATATAGCTGCATTTTAAGCACTCTTGTTTAAAAACAGCTCAACCGATGACCTGTCCCTGTAAAATATATAATACCCAAACAGACACCAGGGGACTTTTACTTCATTTTAATCCTCTTTGTGAAAAAAGCCCCCCTAAAGCCCAATCGACCTTCTCGATTTTTTACTGAGCCTTTGATATTTTAAAGCCTTTTTTACCCCCATTTTTTTTGCTTTTCAATTTTCCCGCTGATGTTAAAAACCCTCTCCTTATCTTATTTCCCTTTTTTCACAGTTTTTGCTGCCCCTCTAAAGTGTTTTTCTGGCTCCCAAATGTGGTTTATACCCAGCTAACTTCAATATCTTTAAACCCTGTTAACAGCTTGCCCAAAGTTTGGGCCTATTACCCCTGACTTTTAGTAAACCCAAATTGTGAAAAATTTCCCTTTTCCCATGTTAAAAGGGAATTAGAAAAGCGGGGAAAGTAAAAGTGGGAAGGCGAGAGAGGAAAGGAAGAGAAAAAGGGGAAAAAAAACAAAACAAACCACAAACAAAAACCTTCTTCTTTTCAAAACCCCCTTCAATTTTTTTCTTCGAAAGTCTTCCGTTCTCAGAGGAGAATGCGCACCCTTTCCCAAAAAAATTTTCTCAAAGGGGCAAAAACCCCCCAAAAGCTCCCCCCAAATTTTTCCCGCACTAATCGCCGCTGCTCCCAGCCAAGGGAAAGCCCAAAAACCCTTTTCTGCAACTCTCGGTCCCCCACCACCGTTAAAGAAAGCAAAACCTGGAGAAAAAGAGGACCCCAGCCCAAACCGTAACATCGAGGCCCACTTAACAGGGATCTTTGCATCCTTTAGGGATCTCTCCCAAAGGACACCCAAAGAAAATAAGGGTTCCCAGACCTTAAATTGCTATCCAAACGTTAGGGGCAAGAGTGGATCCGTAGAAGAAAAATGAGGAAATTTAAAACTTAAATTTTCAAAACCCTTGCTTTTAGACGTTTAAAAACAGAATTAGGGGAAGAAGTGCAAAAGGAAATATCTTAAATTTCTGGATTTTTTTGAGGACAGGTCCAGAAGAAATTTAATATCGAATACGTGGAAACCCCCAGGGGTCGGTTGAACAGAAGCCCTTGCTCCATTCCTGACGGGACATGATGGCGTTTTGGTCTTACTAAAGGTTTCCCTCAAACAGATTTAAATTAAGATAGGATTAAAGGGACTTCCAAAACCCCAAAACACCCTGGCGAAAACATTTCCCACGAGTTGTAAAAAGCGGATTCATTTTTTCAAAAAAAAAGAAAAACTTTCTCAGAGTTTAAAGTTCCCCCCAAATTTCCCGGACAAAATTTCCCAAACCTGTCAATTTTTCCCCTGCCTTTCAGGGGGCACAATGTTCAAAGAAAAAGTTTTTTCTCCCTTTACGAAATATTGAGAGTGCAAAAATATAGTTTATCTTTGGGGTTTCCCCTGTCAAGTAGTAATTTTAAAAGATTTTCTCACCATGGTCTAAAAACCCACCCCCTCTTCAGCAAAGGATTTTTGTCCGGGGGCCCTCCTTGTTTCCCCCTAGTCTACCCCACGAAGAAAGGCCCGCGGGCTGGGGCCCAATAATTTTCCCTCTTTGGTCAGAAAAGTCCAATGGGCCCAAGCCCCCGAGTTTAAAAGATTGACTTTCTCTGTCAATGGCAGTCTTTTTTCTTCACTTCCCTTCCCAGTTTCCCCCGGTGTTCCTGATTTGAGCCCAAAATTTCCCCGCCCATATTTTTGGCAAAAAACTTCCCCCTGTTCTATCTCCTACTGTTGGAGTTATTCTTTTTGCGGGGAGTTATTTTTCCCCCCCCCCTTTGGTTTACATGTTGGCACTAGTTGCCCAAGTTCTACGTTCAAAATTTGTTTATTGTTCCTTGTATTCCCATTTTTCTAATTTTTCCTCTGGTCCCCAAATTTGACAATAATATGGACACATGTTTTTTACAATGTTTTTTAAACCCTTTTACCATGTCGTAAAAATTTTTATCTTTGGGAATGTAAAGGGTTTTAAATTTTCCCCTTGCAAGAGGTAATGTAGGGGGAAAAGAGTTTTCTTAAGCCCGGCCCCGGGGGTTTTTTTTGGTATGCCCTCCCAAAAGAGAACATCTCTGTAAAAAGGATACATTTTTTAAAAAAATTAAAAAATTTCCTTACCCCTTTCCCTTTCCCGGCGCAGGACCTTAAAAAAAGTGGTGTTTTCTATTTTTTTTTTAAGGATTCAGTTGCTTTTAAGCTTTCCCAAATTTCAGTTATTGATGAAAAAGGGCGATATGTTTTTTTAAAGGGGATTTTTAAACCCCAATAGAGTACCAATTGTAGCTTTTTATATGCCCCAAATACCCCCCGATTTTCCTTTCATCCCCAAAAACCTGAACAAAGCCAAGGGGATATTTAAAAGGAAATTCTCGTAATCTGGGGGGATTTTAAATTTTATAGTGAAAAGGACAAAACTAAAGAAGAAATCTGGGGGGGTTTTTGATACCCCCTGAACTAAAAAAACTTTATTTTAGGGAAGACTTCCCACGACCCCTGGGATATTCCCACCCGGAGGGAAATTGGGATTTTTCCCCAAATATTCGGCAGCTAAAAATTCCCCGGGCGAGACTTAAATTATTTCCCCCCTTGATAGACGAGCGTTTAGTTAGTAGTCTAACCAAATTTTGGGGTTTTAAAAGACGTGGTCTGATCAGCCCCAAATATTTTTAAAGAAAGATGGGGGGGGGGGGGGGGGGGGGGGCCCCAAATTACCCCCTTTTAACAACACCCCTCCATGGCGCCTAAAATTTTTTTTTTCCCCCTTTTTGGGGCCTCAAATCCCCCCAAAAACCCCTTTACGGAAAATTCACTTTCACTTACGACTATTTAAACATAAAGCCCCTCCCCCCCGGGCGCCGGAATTCTTGGGGGGGGGTCCCCAATTTAAGGCATATATCTTTGGCGCTTTTCTTACCCATTGCAGCCAGAGAAAAAAAATTTTGGGGAAAAGGAAATAAAAAAAATTTTTCTAGACAAAACCCAAAAACTTCTTAAATTTCCGTTTTCAAAGCACCCCCCTTCAACCCAAAAAGGGAAGAACCTTGGGAAATTTTAAAATTTAAAACTGAGTGTTTTTAACATCTCCAAACCCAATAGGGAAAGAAACCTTAAAAAGTTTAAAAAATGGTTTTTTTAAACTAAAAAGGAGAAAAGCCCGGTAAATTTGTTAGCAAAGAAAAGTTAAAATCTTCAATTTAAAACCCCTTTTAACCTTTTTATTACTGTCTCTTCTACTTCTAAAATATGTGACTAAAACAAATTTAAAATGCCTTTGCAAAATTATTCCCAGTTCCCTTTACAATCTTTTTTTCGACCCAAAACAATACCCCCAGTACAGGAAGCTGATTTAAACCCCTTTTCCCCGGGGAAAATTTCCCCTTAACCTTTCAACCCCCTGACTTCAAAGCATTTTAAAATCAACCGATACCCCCTGAGATTGAAAAAAAATTAAAACATTTAAAAAGTAACAAATCTCCGGGCCCGGGAGGGGAAAAAACTAATGAGTTTTTTTTTAAGGGGCTTTGTTTGGCCTCTCCTTTCACCTAAATTAAATGCCCTTTTTTTAAAATAAATTACCAAAAAGGAACCCCCCGGAAAACCCTACTTTGTGCCAATATACCCCTTTTCCCCCCAAACCCCGGGGAAAAAGCCCCAGTTTAATCTAAAACTATGGGCCCCACCCCCCCTGTTGACGCGGTTTTTAAAGATTTTTCAAAAGACCCGGGCGGACGGACGAAATATTTACCCCCTTTCCCCTAATCCTTTAAAAAATAATGTAGGATTTGTGAGGGTAGAAGACAAGAGAGGGTTTTTAAGACGAGTGTTGGATATTCCCCAAAATTAGCATCAAAACCCGAAGGTTTCCCCTTTTTCCCCCTTCTTTCTTTAGAGGGGGAAAAAGGTTTTTGCCCCGCATAAATTGGGAATACAGAAAAAAATTTACTACTAAAATTTTGGGGGTTTTGACGGTCTGTTCCTGTCGGGCTAATTATCCTTTTTATCCACCCCACCCGCAAGAGTTGTAGTCTGGTTTTTCTCTCGGGAAAAATTCCTTTTTAAAAAAGGGGTCCCAGAAAGGACCCCCTTTTTGCCACTTATGAAACCCTTTGCGTCAAACCCCTCTTCCCGAAAAATTAAAAAAAGCCAAAATATTACAGGCTTTAACTTTTCCATAAGGGCCCCAAAAAGTCACCCTTTAGCAAAACGATATATTGAAAATGACCCCGAAAACCAGATTTGTCTTTTCCCTGCCCCTTCTAGACCCCCAAAAACAGATATGCGAAATTCCTACTACAAATTTGAATGGGGACAAAAACCTTTTATTTTCCCAAAAACCTGGGGGACCCTTCTTTAAGGAAAGTCCCCCCCAAATTAAAATTTCAATTTGGACGGGAAACCTACATCCCGTATTTGGAATTAAAATTTCCCCCAGATCTTAAAAATTTTCCATACAAAAAAAAATTTAGAGGCCTTTATTTCCTTCATTACTGGGGGAAACCAACAGACTCCCAAACCCCCCCTTTTTGTGGTAGCACGAATAAAATTTTTCCCAAAGATGTTATTTTTTCCCCGTTTTTTATATGTTGAAAAGACCCTTTGCCGTTTTTATTCTCTAAGGCTTATTTTAGCTAACCCCCCAGAACCTGTTTCTGAAATTTTTTTGGGGGGGAAAACCGAGAAACAAAAGATTTTTCCTTTTTTTGGGGGAAAATTTTTTGGGGGGGAAATTATCAGTCCCTAATTTTTTACAGTAAAACCCCCTTTTTTTTAAACCTAGACCCCCATTTTCCCTTTTTCGGAAAATCTTCCTGGGGACCCCCCACTGGTCCACAATAGAAAACGCAATGACTGGGCCCGGCTTTTCCCGGAAAATGCCAAAAATTGCTTGCAGGGGGGGAAACCCCCCTTTAAATCTTTTTGGACACTTTTCACCGCTTTTTGTGCCCCAAGTTTGGGTACAAATATGTTGTAAAGCTAATTTAGTGAAATTGAAAAAAGGAAATCCGGGCCCCCTCTTCCCTTAAAAATTTTATTCCCGGATCCCTTTATTGCGCATGGATTCATGGGGAAACCCGGGAGTTTTAGGGAGAAACAAATTCCCCCAAAGGCCAAATTTAAAGCAATTTTTGCCTTGGGTTTGCAAAAAATTTACTCGCCCCTTTAAACCAATTTTTTGTTTACTTAAGTTAAGAAATTTTAATTCAAACTCTTTTGGGGTAGCTCCCCCCCTTGGCCTTTTTAAACCCCTACCCCCAAAATTTCCTCTGGCAAGAAAAAGGGCCAAAAAAAAAAAGGGCCCACCCCTGTAGCCTACCATTCATTAATGGACATGATTTAGACTTTTTAAAATAAATGTGCGATAAAATGGGAGTTGGAACTTTGTCGACCCTTATTCTCCCAGCGGGAAGGGGAGATGGGCGCCAATTAGTCCCCAAAAACATTCAAAGGTGGATCAAAATGATTTATTTTAGAAAAATCACTCCGTGGTCCCTTTGGGCCCCCCAACCCGGATTTTTCACCCCCTTCCCTTTGGGGCCCTCTCACACCTTTTGTTGGAGCGTGGGGGCCCAAAAAGGTTCATTATTTTTTTATTGGTGGAGCTCCCCCTTTTTCCCAAAAAATTTTTGGAAATGTTTTGGAAATTTTATTTCCGGGGGACTAAATTTTTTCCAAGGCTTTTTCTTTACCCCCAGATTTTAACCACCCTAGATTTTAATTTTAATGGTTCCCCTAGTCCTTTCTACCAGTTTTGGCAAACTGGGTAATTGTTTTGCTTGAAAAAGGGCCATTGCCGCCAGATGGAAAAACCCAAAACCTTTTGCACCCGAGTTTTTTTGTCCACAGGCTAAACCAGACAATTTCATTGGGAAATAATCTAAATCCCCCCCCACACCATTATTTTTGGTCAGGGTTTAATTTGGGGTTCCCCTTTGGACCCTCATCCAAAAAATTCCGTTAGTTTGTGTGTACTTTTTGCAATTTTAAGGGGCCCCTTATTTTTTTATTTTGCCCTTTTGAAGGGTTTTTAAAAACTTTCTTAGGTTTATTTCGTTGGGTTTCCACCCTTGATTTTTGTTAAATTGTTGCATGTTGAATCGCGGCTTGAGAGATTAAATCTGAAGACCTTCCCAAAATTTTGTTTTCATGGCCCTTTTGTTATCCTTTTTCTGTGTTCCCTTTTGGTCTTGATTCCCCCCCCCCCCCCTTCCCCAAGTTTATTTTTGTTTTCCCTTTTTCCCTTTTGTTTTATTTGTGTTCTGTTTTTGGGGAAAATAAAATTTTTTGAACACAAAAAAAAAACCAAAATTCCCAAATTTGGTTTAGAAAATTTATAAATAAAAAAACTGTGATTTCCCCAACCCCGGGTGAAGCCGTGGCTGATGCTTATTGTTTTATAGAATTTTAATGAATATCTTGTTTCGGGGGACCGTTTTTTCCATGAACATTTGTTTGTATATTGCAGATGGCGAACAAAAACCTAGTTGGCAAATTATAAACTGTGGGTTTTGACCATGTTATAATGGTAAAGAGTCGTAATGAAGAAGATGAGAGCTGTTCTTTGCAGATGAGAAGCTCTTCAAAAGTAGACAGAGTCACCTGTAACCCTTCAAAGCTCTAGTGCTTTTTATACTTACAAGTACCACTTAGACTCAAATTCTCCAAGAACATTATGGAAAAGGAATATAAATCAATGCGGAATATAAATCAATGCTACTCAAGAGGCATGATGGGTTTTATATGCTCCTTGATATCACTAATGAAGACCAAGGGATATATTTCAGTGATACATATTTATTCTGAGTTCATACACAGAAAAGCACTTATTAAAGGCTGTTAACTTGCATATATTCTCTTTCTGATGTATCATTTAAGGGGTTTCTAATGAGTGATACGTCAACTATGGTAATCTCATCATATGCACGTTGCAATTAACTGCTCTTTGTTTAAAATTCTACAAAACCAGTTAATTTATATTACCTACAGATTTTAAGCACACGGGTTCTTTCATGTGTCACAAGCTAGAAATCAAATCATTTTGGATATACTCAGCAGTAGTTTACTGGATACCACTGCTGCCTTTGCAGCAAAAAGGATTCTGTGTACAGGGTTATTCCAGACAAAACATTATCTTCTATTCATTGGACTAGAGAAAAATATTAGGTTAGTGGGTGAACGATTGCTGGACCCCCACTAATCACTCAGCTGCATGACCACGAAAAAGAGGAGTGTAAATAAAGCGAAAGTCATGATATGCCACCTTATGGGAAGGATGAGACCAACAGAGCACTGTCCAGTAGACAGATGAAATGTGTTTTGGCTGGAATACCTCTTTAAATCTCAGTAAAGCAACATCTACTGTAGTGCAGAGAAGCCAGTTCCTCCAGGCTTTCTGTAGCCACCATTCTGGCAACTGGGGGCAAGAATGAATATAGTTAAAGTGGTTGTTTCGCTACAAAGAGTAGCTTTCAACATGTAGGGAACACTAAATAAAGATGTTTTCCAAATATATTGATTTGTTCATTGTTTTTTTGTTAAAGAGCTACAAGTGATTTTATCACCGTTTGAGCTCTCTCTGGTTTCCCAAGTGACTGACCTGTGTACTCCTTTTCCCCTGCTGTTTGTTCTATCTGATAGCAGGGAGTGACATCATCACACAGGTCAGGGCCAGCACAGAACGGAATTAAATCTAAACCAATCAAAATCTACTATAAGATTAGATACAAAGTAGGAACTGGTTCCAAACCACCTAAAGAATAATGTATATTTAATGTTTGGAAGGTGCACTTAATTAAAAAATAACTTTAAAAAGGTGAATGTTTCAAAATGTATAGAATCTACCTTAATCAAACAATGTTGAAAACAGAAAACTTATATATCCAAAATCACAGTTATCAGAACCAATAATAATAATAATCACCACATATAATAAATCCCCAAATGATGGAAAGATATGTTAATATGGATACATATACAAGGAGTAGAAAAAATGTATGCAAGGATTCTCTACTGTGTCATACATTTAAGATAATGACTTGCTACTTCTAATCATGCCTAAAAATAAGCAGGACAAAGCGTCCTGATAAGGCCGATCCTGCCAGGAACCTAACCCTATGGCCTCGTTCACACGGCTTATTTCAGAACGTATTTACATCGGATTGCCAATCGTAAATACGTTCTGAAATCAGTTGAAAATCAGTTGCAAATACGTGCCACAAAAGTGTGGTACGTATTTGTAACTGATTTCCCGACGGATTCACCATCTCCAATCATTGAGGTGGTGAATCCGCCCGTAAAATAATTGACATGCACATTGTTTTTCCGTCCGGTTTTGTCGTCGTCAATCCGCGCGGCAATCCGGCACGGAAATACGCGTCGTGTGAACGACGAGCCGTATTTTCTATTGAAATCAATAGAAAATGGGCTGTTACTTATTTCTGACTGATTTGCCGACGGATTGACGATCGTCAATCCGTCGGCAAATCCGCGGTGAAATAAGCTGTGTGAACGAGGCCTAACACTGGGTCCCTATAATCACTCCCTCATCAAGTATCTTATTGGCAGTTAAACATACTGTGGAACAAGGAAGAAAAAATTCCACTTAAGTACTGGTATACCAAAGTCTATCCTGAACTTGCAACATAAGCGTTACAGCAGAATCAAATGGAGATGGTACACAAACTTTTGGTATACCATTTAATTTAAAAGTGGAATTTTTTTTTTCCCTTGTTCCCCCAGTATGTTTTACTGCCAATAAGATACTTTGATGAGGGGAGTGATTATAGGGACCCAGTGTTAGGGTTAGGTTCCTGGCAGATTGCCTTATCAGGACGCTTTGTTTCCCGGTTATTTTTTAGGGAAAGATTGAGATAGCAAGTCATTATCTTAAATGTATGACACAGTAGAGAATCCTTGCATACATTTTTTCTACTCCTTGCATATGTATCCATATTAACATATCTTTCCATCATTGGGTATCATTATATGTGGTGATTATTATTATTGGTTCTGATAACTGTGATTTTGGATATATAAGTTTTCTGTTTTCAACATTGTTTGATTAAGGTAGATTCTATACATTTTGAAACATTCACCTTTTTAAAGTTACTTAATAAAAGTTATTTTTTAATTAAGTGCACCTTCCAAACATTAAATATACACCAGCACAGAACGGGCAGTGAGAGCTTGTGTGTTATCAGATCTGTCAGACAAAAGACAGCAATTTCTACTGTTTACTGTAGCTCAGCAGCTTCTCCTGTCCTGGTAGAAGGTAATTTAGCTAATCTAGACTAATTAACATAATAAACAGAGAAGTCTGAATACACGGAGCTCATATGCTAATTACAGACAGCTTGACCAGGAAGTGACAGAGCAAAGCAGCATTATTTCATTCATGCATCCTATGAAATTATGAGATGAGACAACCCCTTTAAATATATAGATGCAGAGTATGTCAGAGAGAATTTTCACCAAATCAGTTGTAACAAAACTCCTTTGTGCTATGAGAACTTTGTCAGAAATGGATTTAATAAAATGAAGGAGAACAGACATTGGTCCTTCAAGTTACAATGTCCTCAGGAAACAATATTTTCAACATACAATCATTTTTCCGGGGACATTGTATGTTGACTATGGTTTGAGATATACTATAATGTCCCACACACTGACCCAGCTGATTATCATAAACAATTTACTTGTAAAACCCCTGTATTAGTGAAGTGCATGCAGTGATTGACTGTCTATTAGCTCCTCTCTACAGTACAGTGTGTTACTACATGTCTTGTACTACTCTTAACATGTGCCAGGATGAGCGGCTCCTTTGAGGACCAGGTGAGGGGACCATTTTTTTTATTGGTACATTATCTATAAAATACATGACTCAAAAATGTCTTTACTTAATATCAAAAGTGATTTCCAGCCTCCAGCAGCTCTTTCTGATGTTATATGGATGGACTTGCTTTATCTGTATTAGCTATCTGTTTAATTTTCATTTTGCATTATGTTGGAGTCAGATGTTGGGACCTTGGAAGCAATTACCAGTTTTTTCATAGAGTTATGGTTTCAACATACAATGGTCATCCTGGAACCAATTACTATTTTATGTAAAGGGACCACTGTATATCATTTATTTCATGCTAAGGCCTTGTTCATATCCAGTCTTGGGTCCCTGCCACCAATATACCAATTGTGTACCATGTTTTAAGAAACCAGCCCAGCCCAACAGCCCAACCAGAATTTTACTTAAAAATACAGACACATGGCCATACTCACAACTCCATGGCTGGAGTTCCTATTAGGAGGCAATATAGGTTCCAGTGCTACATGGAAAAAAATTACATGGGTACAGATTACTGATGGAAAAATTGCCTATACACCTATCCATGTGGGGGGCAATTGCTTAGTAAATAAAACGCACACCAATGTGAAGAATAGCTACAATACCATACAGGCGAGATTGCTCAAATCACTACTCACACGCCTACTTTCCATAAGGGGGGAGCATTACAACTGCAATTCTAATTCAATTTTCAGTTTTATATTAAGCAATTGCCACCCTCATGGATAGGTGTGTGAGCAATTGTTCATCATTAACCTGCACCTGTGTAATTTCTCCCATGTAGCCTGAGGTTTTCATTGCCTCCTACTGTAAAAGTTTTTTTGCCAAGTACAACCGAAATTTTAGTTTAAAAATAGCTGGAGAACCCATTTAACCCCTTAAGCCCCAGGCAGGAAAAAGCGTTAATGACCAGCACATTTTTTTTAGTTTTTGCCTCCTTGCGTTTCAACAGTCGTAGCATTTTTATTTTCTTAATGACACAGTTGCATGAGGACTTGTTTTACTTGATTTTTTTTAAATTAGTTTTTTTTACACCATTCCCATTGCAAAATAAAAAACCTGATAGTTTAAATTTCCCTACAGGTTATTACATTTGGGTGTGGATCCCATTATGGAGTTTTTTTTTTGTTTAATGTATGCAAAAATAATTTTTTATTAAATATTTATTTTTATTTTTTTTATTTTTTTTAAATTTTTTCAAGGGTTTTTTACTTGCTTTTTTTGTAATTCCTTTAAGTGAAAAAACTATTGTATGGTTTTGTTAAAAACTTTTTAAAATGTATTACCCATACAGGGAATATGCTAAAACATTTTTAATCTTGCCCAAATCGGACAGGGGGGAGCAGCCCAGGGCAAAAAAAATTTCCCCCTGATGCAAAACCAGGGTTTTTAAGGGGACGCCCGGGGGGTACTCAATTTCCCCCCGGGGACTGGCCCCCGTCCCAAAACCCTTTCCCCGTTTTTTTCTTTCGGGTTTCAGGGGCCCGGGCCCGGGGATCACTCAAAGGGGCAGGGGAATCCCTTTTTTGATTATCCCCGGCCGTAATAAAAGGGGTTTTTAAGCGTGGGAAAGGGAGGTTTCCCCCACCCCTGGGGGGCCCTAAAGAAGCTCCCTCAGGCGAACAAAACTTTTAAAAGGGGAAACAGCTCTTTTTCCTACGCACCCGCAGAAAACGGGGAGCCGCAAAAATCCTATTTTCGGGGCATTTGCCGTCTTGAAAGAAGAACACACCATTGGGCCTTTTACAGTCGGGGGGCCCTGTCTTTTAATGAGTTAATAGCCCAAACACATTTATTTTTTTTGATTTACAAAGCCAAACCAAATGTAGCCCAAAAATGGGACTTTTGTTTGATCTGAAAACCCATGGTATCCCCACTGTGTGGCTTTTTTAATGCTGGGTTAGTTGCCAATTTTCCCTTTCAAAAATGGGGGGGTGCAACTCTACCTAGAAGAACTGATGTTGTAAAGGTAAAGAGTGGTCACACCAAATAATGATTTGATTTCTCATTTTGTTTATTCACTTTGTATTTTGTTAATTGATAAAAATAAACTGCAATTTTTTTTTTTGGGAAAGCTTTTCTTTTTTGTAAAATTTTTTTCTACATGTGTATAAAACTTTTGCATGGTACCATATGTTTAATATGAAGTTCTTTAAATGCTGAAAAGGTGAACATGCCACTCTTTTTCCGGGAAAAAATATATTTTCCATGTGTTTTATTTAAACTGTCCTAGGGGGGAAAAAATTGGTTATGGGGCAAAACCCCTGTACAGCATGTAAACAGATCTTTAATATAAGTGTCTTCTAAGCAATCAAGATCCTTTGGATTGATTCTAATTCTTTGCTCTTTTGAAACCATTCCATTTTTTTTGGTTTCCATGAATTTCCAGTCTTTATACCATTAAACAATGACACTGGAAAAAAGAAAAAACTTATTTTGTAAAATTTTAATTTTAAAATCGTTTAAAATATTAAAAGTTAAAAATGGTTTAATTGAAACCTTCAGCTCTTTTAACATTCAATAAAGTAACAATATATTGACATCAGCTTAGATGTCAATTAATCACAAAAAGTGTATGACTTTCTTTTTTATTTTATTTAGCAACCTAGTATGTGTTAAAATTATATTTACACTATGTGATTATTCTGTATCTCCTTTCTTTACTTTCCTCTAATGAATTCACTTATTTCATTTTTGTAAATAAAAATTTCTATGTTCCATTTTGGCCCCCTTTTTTTTAAAAATTTGCATATTGTATCTTTTTTCAGTAAGGCCAAAAATCTCTTTTGGGGGAAAAGACCGTATTAGTTTTTTTGAGGATTAAAGATCCCTTTTCCCTTTTTCCCGGGGCGTTCCCATATACCAAAAGGGGCGTTATGGGAAGGAGGGGTGAATGCTCTAGCACCTCTATTGGATGTGCCATCAAAAAACCCCCATACACTTAGGGGTTTGGGTTCAAGCACAAGGGCCCAAACTAAAACTGGACCCGAAAGCTAGAAAACCTCTGGGCCTTTATGCAACCCGGGGAAAAAAAAAAATCCCCGGGAGGGAGTTAATTTTGAGCAAGATGAAAACTGCACAAAAAATTTTAAAAAACCTTTTCACACCAGCATGCAGAAAAAGGAAGTAAAAGGGCATGGGGAGATTGCACATATAAAAAAGGGCAAAAAGGGGAAAAAAGGTTTGAACCCCTCTGGGTTAGCACCCTCTTTTGGAAATGTACCCAATCCCAAAATTTTATGCTTGCGACTCCACCAAGCCCTTGGGAAAGCGAAAAGGTTTAAGGGGCCAAAGCAACGTTTTGTTTCATTTGCTTTACGGGCGGGGTTTCGGGGGGTTTTTTACCCACATCAGTGCACCCTTGCTGGGCTGGCGGGGAAGGGGGTTTTCCAGAAAGGGTATTTTTCTCTCATTTTTTGAAAAGAAAACCCAATGCAGTGTAGGGGTTTTGAGGATTGCGTTTTGCACCTCACGGGGCCCATAAACAAACCCCATTTCACCCTTGGGCACTGATGGGGGGCCAAAACCCCTGAAACCGCTTTTTAAATAGATGAATTTTTTAAAAAAAATTTTTTTCCCCCCAAAAAAAATAAAAAAATTAAAAAATTTTTTTTTCCCCCCCCAAAAATTTTTTTTAAAAGGGGTTTAAGGGGAAGGGAAAAGGGGGGGAAAAAAAACCCCCCTTTTGGGAAACCCCCCCAAAAATTTTTTTTTTTTAAAAAAAAAACCCAAAAAACCCTTTTAAAAAAAAAAGTTAAAAAAATTTTTTTTTAAAAAGGTTTTTCCCTTAAATTTTGGGGCCCAATTGCCCTTTTTCCCCCCCCCTTTTTTTTGGGGGGGGTGGGGGGCCCCAAAAAAACAAAGGGTTTTGGGAAAACCTTTTTTTTCCCCCCCCCTTTTGGGGAAATTAAAGGGGGGTTTGGGGGGGGGGGGGGTTTTTTTTTTTTTTAAAAAAATTTTTTAAAAGGGGGGGAAAATTTTTTCCCAAAAAAAATTTTTTTTTTTCCCCCCCCCTTTTTTTTCCCCCCCCCAAAAAAAAAAAACCCCCTTAAACCCCCCCCCTTCCCCCCCCCTTTGGAAAAAAAACCCCCTTTTTTTTTTTGGGGGAAAACCCTTTTAAAACCCCGGGAAAAAGGGGGAAAAAAAAAAACAAAAAAACCCCCCCCTTTTTTTTTTAAAAAACCCCAAAAAAAAAAAATTTTTAAAGGGGTTTTTTTTCCCCCAATTAAATTTTTTTTTAAAAAAAAAATTTTTTTAAAAATTTTTTTTTTTAAGGGAAAAAAATTTAAAAAAGGGAAAAATTTTTGGGTTTTTTGGTTTTTTAAAAAAAAAAAAAAAGGGGTTTTTTTTTTTAAATTTTTTTTTTTTTTTCCAAAATTGGGGTTTTTTTTTTTTTAAATTTTTTTGGGAAAATTTCCCCAAAGGAAAAAAAACCCCCCCCCCCTTTTTTTTTTTTTTTTTTGGGGGGGTTTTTTTCTCCCCCTTTTTTTTTTTTTAAAAAAAAATTTTTTTAAAAAGGGGGAAAAAAAAACCCCCCCCCCAAAAAAAAAAATTTTTTTGGGGGGGGAAAACCCGGGTTTTCCCTAAATTTTCCCCCCCAAAAAAAACCAAATTTTCCGGGGCCCCAAAAACAATTTTGGGGGGGGGGGGGGAAAAATTTTTGGGGGCCCCCAAAATTTTAAAAAAAATTTGGGTTTTTTAAAAATTTTTGGGGGGGTTTTAAAAGGGGTTAAAACCAAAAAATTTTTTTTTTTGGAAAGGGGGAAAAAAAAAAAAAATTTTTAAAAAATGTTTCCTTTTTAAAAAAAAAATGGTTTAAAAAAAAAAAAATTTAAAAATTTTTTTTTAAAATTTTTAAACCCTTGGGGGGAAAAAAAAAAGGGGGTTTGGGGGTTTTAACGAGGGGAAAAGGGGTTTTTTTTTTAATTTTTTGGGGGAAAAAAAAAAGGGGGGGCAAAACCCCAAAACCGGGGGTTTCCCCCCTTTTTTTTTAAAAAGGGGGGCGGAAAAAAACCCCCAACCCCCCGGGGTTTTGGTTTCCCCCAAAGAAGGGGAAAAACCCCCCCCCCCTTTGGGAAAAAAAGGCCCTTTTTTTTTAAATTCCCAAAGGGGCCCCCGGGGCCCTTTAAAAAATTTCGGAATTGGGGAAAAAATTTTTTTCCCCCCCCCTTTTTTTAAAAAAAGGGGGTTAAAAAAAAAATTTTTTTTTTTAAAAGGGGGGGGGGGTTTTCCCCCTTTTCCCAAAAAAAAAAAAATTTAAAAAAAAAAAAGGGGGTTTTTTTAAAAAAGGGAATTTAAAACCCCGAAAAAGGGGCCCCCCGGGTTTTTTTTAAAAAAAAAAAAAGGGAAAACCCCCCGGGAAAAAAAACCCGGAAAAACCCGCTTTAAAAGGGGGGGGGGAAAAAAAAACCCCTTAAAAAAAAAAAAAAAGGAAAGGGGCCCCCCCTTTTGGGGGGGTTTTTTTTTTCCCCCCAGGCCCCAAAAAAATTTTTTTGGGGTTTTTTTTGGTTTAATTGGGGAAAGGGGGGTTTTTTTCCCCCTTTTTTTTTCCCGGGTTTTTTTTTCGGGCCCCCCCCAAAAAAACCGGAAAAATTTTTTCCTTTTTTTTTGGGGGGAAAAAAAATTTTTTTTCCCCGGGGTTTTGGGGGTTTTTTTCCCAACCCCCAAAAAAGCCCCCCCCCCGGGTTTTTAAAAATTTTGGGGGGAATTTTTTTCCCCCCAATTTTCCCCGGGGGGGGGGTTTTGGGGGGGGGGCGGTTTAAAACCCCGGGTAAAAAATTTTAAAAAAGGGGGGGGGCCCCCCTTTTTTTTTTTAAAAAAAAAAAAAAAAGGGGGCCCCGGGGGGGGGTTTTTTTTTTTCCCCTAAAAAAAGGCCCCCCCAAAAAAATTTTAGTTTTTAAAAATTTGGAAAGGGGGAATTTTGGGGGGGAAAAAAAAACCCCCCTCAATTGGGGGCCCCCCCCCAAAAAAAAAAGGGTTTTTTTTTTTTTTTGGGTTTTTCCCCCCCCCCCTTTTGGGGAAAAAAGGGGGCTTGGGGGGGAAAAAATTTTCCCCCCCTTTTTTAATTTTTTCCCCCCTTTTTTAAAAAATTTTTCCCCAACCCTTAATTTTTACCCATTTAAAAATGGAAAATTTTTTAAAAAAAAAAGGGGGGGGAAAGGGAAAAAAAAAACCCCCGGTTTCCAAAAAAACCCGGGGTTTAAAACCCCCCCCCAAAAATTAAATTAAATTTTTTTGGGGGGGGGGCCCCGGGAAAAGGGGAAAAAAACCCCCCCTTTTTGGGGGGGGGAAATTCCCCGGGGGAAAAGGGGGGGTTTTTTTTTACCCAAAAAAAAATTAAAAAATTTTTAAATTTTTTCCTGGGAAAAAAAAAATTTTTCCCAAAATTAAATTTGGGGGGGGGAAAAAAAAAAAAGGGGTTTTTTTTGTTTGGGGGGGGGGGGAAAAAAAATTCCCAAATGCGTGTGAACAAGCCCTAACATAACTGCCTTGTGAGAAAATGACAATAAACACATTCAGGACAGCAAAACTAGGGCTGAGTCCCCTGTGGGACCCAAATCTATCAAACATTGATGGCACTGCCTATCGATATACGATATAAGTATCTATAGTTTTAAAGGCTTATGGTAAAGGAGCTGGAACTCTTGAGTGCAATCGATTGGATGAAGAAATAATCAAGTCACTTCTGACTCGCTGAGCCTCGCAATGTGAAAGGAATTCAAGTGATATCAGTTTTGTTCATTTGCAGACAACTGTTTTGGGTTGTTTGCCCCTCATCAGTGCAGAGTAAAAGCTACTGGCTGGCTTGGTGAGAGGTGTTGGGTGATATGTCACCCCTTTTGAGCATCAATGTCTATAGCGAGACAAACCCATTTAACCAATGGATCTTTAACCCCTTAATGCACCATGATGATTTGGTAGTCTGGTACCCCAAAAGGGATTTGGAAGGGCTCACTTTACTGAGCCCCTCATACGCAGAGATAAAAGTGACACCCCAGTAACAGCAAGATCAGATCCCTGTTTTTTTAAAAACCATTGACATTTTGGGGTCGCAATTGCTACGCACCATTACTCACCCCAATCAGCACCTCCGTGACGAGATTGTGTTGTGCCGAGTGGTTGCCATGGCAGCCAGGAGCCCAATGCAGGCTTTCATGGCTGCCATTTTACTGCCGCTACAACTTCCTGCTGCAGTCATAGTAGCGCCTGTTTGTACACCCTTCAGCATTATATACATAATTATATAATTATATACACAATGGGGCAGATTTATCAAAAGTGTCTTCCCTTAGACAATGTAAAGTTAGACTAGACAGTTTTTAAAGCCCAATTTATCATATGTTGATAAATTGGTGCAGGTTAGAACTGTTAGTCTAAGGGGGGACATGTATGAACGGCTTTTCCCCGTTTTTGGCGTATACTGCCCTCCCGGCCCGAATCCCGCTGTCGGACGGGGATGCAGTGTTTGGGGCACGGTTCGCTACTTCAGCGCGCCCCCTTTAAGGGGCGGGGGCAATGGGCGCGGGGGTTTTTTTGGCTTCCGGGGCGGGACGCCCGGGGGCTGAAAAACCCCGAGGATTACGAAACGCGAGTGGCAAAGCGGGCGCAAGCACGCTCGGCAGCCCGCAAACAGACTTAGTTTTTTTTGGTCTAATGCTCCGGGGGCAGCGAAGGGAAGCAAAATCGGAACATGCGAGGAAGAGATAGAAAATCGCGAAAAATCTCGGCGCCCCCGCTCCGTGGAGCAGGAGTATGACCGAAAAAATCCCTTTATAAAGGCGGAAAAACATTTTCAGAAAAAAACTCAACCTTTAAAAAAAAAAAAATTATAAAAAAAAAAAATCACTTTCCAAAAATTAAAAAGGGCAATATCAAGAATTGGATATTGGAAATTGCCCGGGAAAACAGAAATTTCAAATTCTGAAAGCTATTTCATTGGTCGCAAAAACGGCCAATCAAATAGGAGCGACATGAACCATCAAAAATATGGAAACGATTGACCAATCGAATCAAAACGGCGGGACATTAAAAAATCAGTAAAATGCAGAAAGAGTGATTGGTTGAGCTACGGGGGTTGGCTATTGGGCCAATCAAAAAAGGAGCGACAGGGCCCCTATAGCCTATGGAAATTTTGAAAAAAAATCAAAAAAGGCGGGCAGTTAAAAATACAGTAAAAAGACAAAAAAGAGCTGATTGGTGAGCTAGCGGTGGCTTGCCTATCCCAGCAATCAGGCGCGAGATTTTCTCCCATTGAAGTCTATGAAGCGGGCGCAATGCAATCTCGGCGCTCAGCGCCGTGGGGCATGGAGCATGAATAAAAAAAAATCATTTTATTAAGTGTAAAACATTATAGATAAAGAGTGAAAACCCCTTTTTAAAATAAAGCACTTAAATCCCTAAAACCGTTTGTTCGAGCCCGGCGCTACATGGGGAAAATTGAAATAAGAGAATTCCCGGGGAAATACAGTAATTTAAATTGTTTAAGGCTTTTCTTTGGTCGGCAGAACCACCCAATCAGATAGGACGACGTGTCCCATTAAAACCTATGGAGAACTTTTGACCAATCAAAATGGGAGCACAGTGTCCCATTAAAAACCTATGGAGAAATATAGCCCAATCAAATAAAAGGCAGGACAGTTCAAAATACAGTAAAAAAGACAGAAAAGGCTGATTGGTGGCTAGGGTTGCGGCTTTTCCCAGCCAATCAGGGCGAGCTACTTCTCCCATTGTATCTATGGAGAGATGGGACAAGAATCTCGGCGTCACGCCGTGGGGGCTGAAGTGTTAATAAAAAAATTTTTTTATGAGTGTAAAAATTATAAATTAAAGCGCTAAACTTCTATAAAATAAATAGTTAAATCCCAAACAACGCGTTTTTCGCCAAACCCGGCGCAAAATAGGGTTGCAATAGAGAAATCCCCCGGGAAATACAGTAATTCAAATTGTTTAAGCTCTTCTGATGGTCGGCTTTCCCAGCCAATCGAATAGGGGCGTGGCCCATTAATCCTTGGAGGAGAATGACCAATCAAAATGGAGCGACAGGGCCCTTTTAAAACCTATGGAAAAAAAAATTGACCAATCATAATCAAAGGCGGGAAGTTCAAAATACAGTAAAAAGGCAGAAAACGGTGATGGTTGAAGCGGGGGGGCTCGTCCAGCTTAGCCAATAAAGCGCGAGCTATTTTCTCTAGAGTTTTGGGGAAAAAATTTTCCGAGCGGCTCTGTGATTGGCTAATTTAAAAGAGGCCGGTTTTTTGGGCCCAATGGAGAGCGAGCGACGCTCCTGGGGGTTTTTTTTCAAATCAATCTGAAAAAAAAAGTCATGGCCGAAATAAAAATTAAAACACTACAGAAGTTGTCCCGAGTGTATTAAAATGAATAATAATAGGGGGGTAAGGGAAAAAAATTTTAAATTCAATAAAATATGTTTTTTTTTCTTATTTTCGTTGCACCCATTATTGATCCTTGGATAACGAAAATAAAGAAAAAAAAAGTTTTTATTGATTTAATATTTTTTTTCGTTACCCACATTTTTTTTATTCATTTTAATTCACATCGGGACAACTTCTGTATTTTTAAAAATTTGATTTCGGCCGTGTACAGTTTTTTTTCAGATTCTTTGAAAACCCATAGGAGCGTCGCTCGCTCTCCATTGGTCCAAATAACCGCCCCCTCTTTTAACTTAGCCAATCACAGAGTGGTCAAAATTTCTTTTCCCCTTTGAAAGGGTTTCAGCTCTTTTTTGATTTTTACACAAATAAAAATGATTTTTTTATTAATACTTCTCCCCGCACGGGCTGAGCGCTGAGTTTCGTGCCCCAAATTCCCCATAGATCAATTGGAGAAGTAGCTCGCCTCTGATTGGCTGGGATGCCAAGCAACGCTACTCACCAATCAGCTTTTTCTGTCTTTTACTGTATTTTGAACTGTCCGCCTTTGATTTTGATTGGTTATTTTTCCCCATAGGTTTAAAAGGGGGACAACTGCGCTCCTTTTTGTTTGGGTAAAAAAACTTCTCCTAGGTTTAGGGGGTTTTTGTCGTCCGATTTGTTTGGGCTGGCTTTCCCGACCAATGAAAGGCTTAAAAAATTTTTGAATTACTTTTTCCCGCAATTCTCTCTATTGCAATTCCTTATGTAGCCCCGGGGGTTTCTCGGCGACAAATGCGTTGTTAGGGTTTAAGTGTTTTATTTTTAAAGAAGGTTTCAGCGCTTTACGGTAATGTTTTACACTTAATAAAAAGGGTTTTTTTATTTACTGAGCCCCGGCGCGGCGGCGAGTTACATTGCGCCCGACCTTTCCCAAAAAAATACAATGGGAGAAGAAACTCGCGCTCTGATGTGGGATAGGCAAACCCCACTATCTCAGCCCAAACAGATCTTTTTTGTTTTTACTGTTTTGAATGTCCCGCCTTTGATTTTGATTTGTCAAAAATTAATGGAATTTAAAGGGGCTTTGTCGCTCCCATTCTGATTTGGGCAAAAGTTCTCCATAGGTTTTAATGGGACACTGTGCTCCTTTCGATTGGTGGTTTATGCCCCACCAATGAGAAGGCTTAAACAAATTTGAATTATGAATTTCCCCCAATTCTTTTAACCCAATTCCTTATGTAGCGCCGGTCTCCGGCGACAACGCGTTGTTCGGGTTTAATTAATGAATGTTTTAAAGGTTTCAGCTCCTTTTTTGAAATATTTTAACTTTAAAAAAAAGTTTTTTTTATTTTACTCCAGGCACGGGGCTGAGGCCGAGATTGCATGGCGCCCATTCTCTCCTAACACAATGGGGAAAATAGCTCCGCTTGATTGGCTGGAAGCCAAGCCCCCCCTGCCAACCAATCAGCTTTTCTGCATTTTTACTGTATTTTTAACTGCCCCCCCTTTGAATTTGATTGGGCAATGTTTTCCATGGGTTTTTTTTGGGCTCTTTTCTCCTATTTGATGACCGAGCGCCAAGCCCGCAGCTCAGCCAAACAGCTCTTTTTGCATTTTTACTGTATTTTTTAACTGTCCCCCTTTGATTCTGATTGGTCAATAATTCTCCTAGGTTTTTAAAGGTTCACTGTGTCCTATTTATTGGGGGTTTCTGCCACCCAAAGAGAATAGCTTTTAAATTTGAATTACTGTATTTCCCCGGGAATTTTTCCATATCCTAATTCTTTAATTGGGGTATTTGGAAAGTGATTTTTTTTTTAAAGTTTTTTTTTTTTGAGGTTTGAGCTTTTTTCTGAAAATGTTTTACGCTTTATAAAAAGGGGATTTTTTTATTCATACTCCCCCGGCATGTGGAATGATTTTTCGCTGTTTTCCGCCTGTCTCGCTCGGAAAAGATTTTTTCGCATCCCCACAGCGCCTAAGTCCCCCCACTGCACCCCAACACTGGGGAGGGCGGTGGACTTTTTCCCCGCATGTATGAGCGCCCCCTTCTCGGGCGGCGAATCTTTGGCGCAGCGCCGCTCTCCCTTTTAAATCCCCCCATGTGCCCCCCCACACTGGGAGACGCGGGAGACTTTTCCCCCCCCTGTTGTCGCAAATCGGGAGCGAATCTCAGGCGCAGCCCCACGCCCCAAAAATCCCGCACTGGCCCAACACACTGGCGAGGCGGGGGATTTACATGGATGTGAGCGCGCCCCGACCCCGTAAATCAGACGCAGATTTTTCCGGAAAGGTGCGCCCGACGGGGGGGAAATTTAACAAAATCGGACTTTTTTTTTTGGGATGAAGCCCCCCCTTTCCCCCTAACTTTCGCCCCTTTTTCAGACCCCGCCCCCTCTTGTCGGGAGCGAGAAGCGTCTGAAACTGTCTAAAACACATAGTAAATGTGGTGAAAAGCAGGTTTCTGGCGCAAATCTAGCAAGAATTCTGGCGCAACTGTCTTGATAAATCTGCCCCAATGTGTCACTAAATTTTTGAATCATATGGAGAGGTAAAAGTATTTAAAAAAGTTATTCACACATAAATTGAGATATGTCAGATTTGCAAAAAGGGATTGTGTTTTTTTTTTGGGGCCAAAATGGCGTGTCCTAAAGGATTAAGGAATATACTTCCATTACATTGGGCACATCTTTACGTTTGGTGCCAGAAACTAAATCTAGGCCAGCTATGAGATTTCGATTACAATATATGCCACTTCTCCAAGCTCCACCAATTAACCCCCGCTAAACCCCTCCCATTGTTAAAAAGACATAAGAGCAGTGCACAACTACAAAAATGTGAAGTTTTGCAAAAATGAGGCCCATGCAAAATTCTTAGATTTTTGCAAAATCCTGTTTTTCTTCCTTTTTATTTCACAGCTTTTTTTGGAGCTCTGTAGCCAGATGTGATGTTAAAGTATATAGTAAAATAGAAAAACCTCATACAGAGTGTTTTGGTTTTTTGCTTATGGGGGCATGGCCTGTTTTGTACGGGGGTTCAAGCAAGCACTTTTCAGCACTCCAAACTAGCTTTCAGAGAATGAGATGGGCGGCACTTATGACCCTCCTCATCATTTATTTATATGGGAGTTCTGAATATACAGTGGGTACGGAAAGTATTCAGACCCCTTTAATTTTTTCAATCTTTGTTTCATTGCAGCCAGTTGGTAAATAAAAAAGTTTTTTTTTTTGCTCATTAATGTACACTCTGCCCCCAGTATTTACAGCTCAGTGCCCTAGGGGACTAAGCTGTAATACCCCCCAATGAAAGGCCCACATAGGGAATGTCACGGGGGATATTTTTTCCCGGGCGTCTTCGGCACTTAATTGCCTGCAATAGACAAAGTACGCCCCGCAAATACGGTAATTCATAGCTCTCATTGAGTGCTAGTATTACGTAAGTGGAGGGCCCCAACAGCGCCTAGAAGTACACACTGGGCCAGAGGACTTCTAAAAACCCAAGTACAGCGGTGAGCAGTACACGCGCTATAAAAAACCCGGGAAAAGCGTGGGAAAAAACCCCTTTTTCTCGAAGCTATCAAAAACATTCACTCCTTTTTGAGCAATCATAACAGTCCCTTTCCGTGTTCAAAAAAAACTAGCATTTTTCACCAATTGGAAACCTAAAAAAAATATTTCTAAACAAATGAATACATGAAAAAACCCCTGGGTAGGTTCGGTCCAGTGTTGACTGGTTCCCCCAAAAAGATGCTTAGGGTAATAGAGAGCAGAAATGGTGTACTAGAATGGATTTTTGTATACAATGTTATCTCTACCCCTTAAAAAATACAGCAATAAGTATTACCACCTACGCGACTGGGTAAAACCTTTAGTGAGACTGAATAATACCAATACTGAATAATCCCTATACCCATTGGATAATATGGACATACTGTAACCCATCATACAAATCCTGAGTAATACTCCTGAGAATATCACTGACACAGTTACCGAGGACCAGCACCACTTTTAACAAATGAAGATAGTAATGAAGGCCAAGTAGAACGTAAAGTGCCATTCTAATGTTAATGGATAAAATCATGTTTATGTGAGGAAAAAGACATGAACTCCTGTATTACTGGTGAGATGAGCACTGTGGGCATTTTCCTCTGTGTGCAGCTAATCGATGGGACCGCTCAGTGGCCACCTAATCTGGCACAGGGTACTGGCAAATAAATCTATAGAAAAAAGGTCAGCATGGTGCCATTGCTGGTCAATCGAATAACTACCTGTGACGTTAGTTTTCCCTTAGGGGCCGCGTTCCACGGCTTATTTCGCCGCGGATTTGGAGCCGTACTGCCGACCGGATTTGCGCTGCAGTACTGCTCCAATCCGTCGCAGTAATTACGGTAATCCACAGTTCTCATAGAGAACAGTGGATTCCGTCGCTCCGTCGCGCAATTATCCTCCGTGGGATAATGAAAGTCTATGGGGCCGGCGGGCCGCGCCCCCACCTTGCACATGCCCCTTATTCAAGCCGGAATTGCGGGATGGATTTCGCCCGCAATTACACCTTGAGTAAGGGGCAGGGCCTGCCCCGCGCAGCCCAAGACTTCATTATCCCCCGCCGTCGGATTCGCCGAGCGGTAAAGGAGAGGCCCAGAATCCATAATTCTCTATAGAACTGGGGGATACGTAATGGCTGGGAGGGATTCCACCCCTTTTGCAGGGTACGGCGTCAATACGGCTGGAATCTGTGCCCAAAAATAAGGTTTATGGGCCCCTTTTATTCCCCCCATGAAGGGGCCCTCCAATTTTTCTAAAGTGTCCCGGTGATGTTTAAACTTATGCCCCCAGGCACCCACATCACCCCCACTGGAAACAGAAAATTAAAGGCTCCTGGGAAAAACAATTTAATTTGGGTTTCCCGAGACGACTTTGACCTAAAACCCAAAAATTTATGGAAAACTAAATTTGGTTTAGAACCCCCAAATGTGCCCAAACATAATAAAAACGAAGTTTAGAGAAAATAAAACCCGATACTAACCCAGTAAAGCGCGTCCTTCCATTAACATCAGAGAAGCTGCTGGAGGGAGTATCCCCTTTGTAGGGGAGGCAGGAGCTTCTTTGTTCAGGATTTATCACGGACCCCATTTATAAAAAAAAAATATAACTAAAATTCAGTCCTTGTTGTCCCCAGAAACCCACCCCAGCTTTTTGAAAAAAAAAACCCGGATAATAGGACCGCCAACAGATGCACCTCACTAATCTGTAAAGCAGTAAAGGAATGTAGTACCGCACTGTATGTGAGACCAAAAGCCCCCAAAAACTGCATGCACCCCACTATAAATTAAGAGCAGTAAGGACATGAGTACCCCATGACTGTAAGAGGGCTAGGCCCCAATCACTCAACACCCCACAAACATGTAAAAGCATAAAGGACAGTAGTACCCACCCCTACTTTAAGAGGGCAAGACCCCAATACTCATGCACCTCATAATACATGTAGACATACAGGAATTTGGGACCCCCACGTACGTAGAGAGGGCTTAACCCCAAACACTGCATGCAATCCTAATACATGTAAGGAAAAAAAGGGGAAAGTATACCCACTTACTGTAAATTTCATGACCACCAAACACTGCATGACCTCCTAATACATGAAGGGGAGTACAGGAGA
>JAODAL010024714.1:0-60010 GCA_025379985.1 Phyllomedusa bahiana | reverse complement strand
ACTTAAATCTACTTTTTCAACCTTTGATATCAATCCCAATGTACTACCATTTTTGGATGTACTGGTAAGAAAGACTCCTGGAGGTCTATTGGAAACAACCATCTACCGTAAACCCACATCCACAAATTCACTACAAAGATGGGATAGCAGTCATCTGATTCCTCTCAAAAAGGCATAACAAAGGGACAGTATCTCAGGTTGAAACGTAACTGTTCAAACCCCAATGACTTTAAAATACAAGCACAAGAACTGAGACAAAGATTTCATGAGGGAGGATACCCAGAAAAAATTCTAAAACAAGCCTACCAACATGCCCTAAAATGCAATCGGGAAAATCTCATTGCAAAAAAAACCGAATGATGTAGAAAAAATATTTAGACTGGTGGGGAATTTCGATGGGGCAGCTCGGGAGGTGAGGCAAATAATTTTTCAGAACTGGTCAATTTTGCAAATGGACACAGATCTTAAACAAGTGGTGGGAGACTATCCCCATATCACATATTGAAGGGGCAAGAACCTTCAGGACCGCCTGGTACAGAGCCATTTTACAACTAAGGCCGTAAAGACATGGCTGGGCCAACCTATCCATGGAATCTATAGATGTAGTGGTTGCATAGCATGTGAGTATATTGAAGTTGGAAAGAGCTTTCATAGTAACATTCTAAATAGAGACTTCAGGATCACAAAATTCTTTAACTGTAAAAGCAAAGGAGTGATCTATAAGGCCACATGCTAATGCGGCCTAGAATGTATAAGCAAAACAATCAGGGAGTTCCGGAGACGAATTGGGGAACACCTGAATGATATCCGGAACAACCGTGAAACATCACTGACTAGACACGTCTGTAGTTCTCACGCTGGAGATCTCAAATGTCTAAGATTCACGCTTGTTGACAATGTCCCCCCACCATCTAGGGGAGGTAATTGGGATAGGTCCCTATTACAGAGGGAGACCGAAAGGATATTTAGGCTAAAAACCATGACACCTGACGGCCTGAATGAGAGATTGGACTTTTGCTGCTTTCTATAGTTG
The DNA here is from genome assembly GCA_025379985.1 of Phyllomedusa bahiana. NCBI lineage: Eukaryota > Metazoa > Chordata > Amphibia > Anura > Hylidae > Phyllomedusa > Phyllomedusa bahiana. The sequence continues at coordinate 58,977 of JAODAL010024714.1, read as the reverse complement.
GCATTCAACTAAAGTCTGATACTAGACTGTATTCGTGCTATTGTATATAGCATGCATTTTTACATCTGAGTTCTTTTTAAATTTTGGGGTATCTGGACAACTGGTACCATCTCTCAAATGACCGAAAGAAGTTGAGATTTAAACAGTGGACCTCCCCAATGTCCTGGATGGGTCCAGTGAGAGACTGGATCTCTGTTACCTTAACTAGTATATACCATCTATGCTACATTGAAATTCCCCCTATAAAGAGGGATATATAGTCACTAAGCATTATTTGCTAAGGAATTGAAAGTTTGATTTGGCTATTTACAACCAAGATATAAATATGGGTTCATATGCCTATGATTTACCATTTTATCGATACCATCATGTGAGTAATATATACCATTTAATCGATACCAACATATGATTAATATATACCCTGATGTGGAATGAGTGTATATAGTCTCTACCATCGATCCTCTGTATTTACGTTCTATAATGGGATCTGAGTAAGTACTAGCTAATATAAATACCATCTTAGTCATATACTTACGTATAAAAACCTTGATCCTCTCCATAAGATAAAAAGCTATCATTATTTTGGCCACAGTGTTTACTCCTTTATTTAGAGACCTTGCCATTAAACTTGTTTTACTTCTCTCCTACAGTGCTGTAAACAAACAGTTAACAGCAGGTCCCGTGTACTTACAAGGGATCACTGTCCGTCGCGTCATTTCTAGTTACGTCCAGAATTTACCGCGGCCCATATAGAACGCAGCCGGCAAACTCCCGTGGAACACACGTGCGATGGAGCGGGGCTGCAAACTGGGAAAGTGGGACTCCATATGCAGGCTCACTTGATCTGGGACCACCGGAGGTGTTTCTTCTCCCACCTGGACAGGTTTGGGGTTATGCTGGGGGAGATATCAGTACTGAACCTTACGGTCTTTAACTGTACCTCTATCATGGTTGTTTACCGCTGACCTGTATAAATATTTGACATTTGTGGGCAAGCGGGTCCAGGACACATAGGGGACAATGCAATAATTGATGTGGTGTTACTTGCCATTTAAAAAGTGGATATATATCCGGGATATTGTGTGATCATACTGATATATCCTATGAATAGGCACCTACTACATATCGTATAACAACTTTGGAGAGACCATTCTCCATGACACACTGATAGAAGGGTGATATTATACCCCATTATACTATTTGTGCATTTCTCATGAATCAGTAATAGTAGTGTGTGGCCGGGAACGCTATATCCCGACATTGATACCCCTGATATTTTTACTGCTGCCCCTATTCATTGACATCTACTCTTTTGGACTATATGCCAGTATCCAGATAAACATTAGGATACATAACACCATAAAAGTGTAATTTGGGTCATATGGTTGTATTGGCGAATGCATTTTTCACTATATCTTTAACCTTTACTGTTGATTGCAAATATATACACTTTTCTCTGTCTAATATACTATCCCTTACCATCCCCTGAAGCGATGCAACTTAGGGACATCGAAACATGTTGGGACCTTTTGTAATTATAGAGTAAGGCAATGTTCACACGGCTTATTACCAATGTAATAGCGGGGACGAATTTTGCCCCGCAATTACGCCGGCTGCATTATTCACGGCGCGTACACGCCGTAAATAATGTGCGTGTCACTTTCTCCCCGCCCGGCGGATTCGCCGGATGGAGAGGAGACGTAATCCATAGTTCTCTATGAGAACTGTGGATTACCGTAATTCCTGGGACTGATTTCAGCCGTATTGGAGCGCAAAAACGGCGCTCAATACGGCTGAAATCAGTCCCAAAATAAGCCGCGTGAACAAGCCCTAAGGGTCAACAGTATTTAGGGCTAGGATCCTGACGGGACCGCCCTTGTTGGGGCGACTATCCTAATATAGGCCAGGGAACAGATAGGACCAATAGGGATATGTTAGGTTATCCTCCCTATACCCCTAGGTTTTTTCTGTGGCTTTGCTTTGTGTAATATGTGGTGTCTGTCTTGTAAAATTCCCAGTCTTTTTTGAATTTTTATGGATAATATTAAAAGTTAGCTTTTAATCAAAGATTTTTTTTTCTATATATTTTTTTAGCTTTTCCAAATTTTTCTGTGTATTATTAGAGCTTATCTTACCAGTAGCTGGATGTATTTGAATAGTTTGCCCTTTCTTGGTTCTGCATAAGGACAAGGTTGTTTTTGCATCCTGTTCCTTCGTTTTTCCCTAAGATGGTTTCATCATTTCTTATCAATGAGGACATAGTTCTGCCCTCTTTTTGTCCCTCGCCCTCTCATTCTCGAGAGCGAGTATTTTATTGTTTAGATGTGGTCAGGGCCGTTTGGATCTACCTCTCTTATGGAATCCTTTAGGCGCTCTGAAGCCCTCTTTTTCATTCTTGAGGGTACACGCAGGGGCCTGGCAGCCTCTAGAGCCACCATTGGCAGCTGGATCCAGTCTGCAGTGTCAGAATCCTATCGGTCTCGGGAGGAACCCCATCCGTTTCGGGTCACTGCCCACTCCGCACGAGTGGTGGGTGCCCCTTGGGCGGTTCGGCACCAAGCTTCAGCTTTACAGGTTTGCAAAACTGCCACCTGGGCATCGGTCCATACTTTTTCTAAACAAATCAATGCCTTGTCCTCAACTGATGCAAGGTACTTCAAGCAGCAGTATGCTAATACTTGCCACTGTGGATGAATTTTTTAGTTGTTACCTCTTTGTATCTCCCATCCTCTGGGACTGTCATGGACATCCCAAGGTGCTATATCCCCCAATGACATTGTCGAGAAAATCAGATTTTTGTACTTACCGTAAAATCCTTTTCTCGTCCGATTCATTGCGGGACACAGGTCCCTCCCTCGTTGTTTCTCCATGTAATCTGTGTTTTTCTTTGGTTTTCCTTTTAGCCACGGCTTTTATGCAATATTATCAGCCTTGCATCAGCAGCAGAGATATAGGCCACTGGGGTGGGCCCAACACGTTGGGTCCGCCTAGGGTCAGTCTTCTATGGCACGGGCCTATACCCCAAGGTCCTGTGTCCCCCAATTAATCGGACTAGAAAAGGATTTTATGGTAAGTACGCCAACCAACCACTATTTAAAATATAGCACAAAGAGTGAGCTGAAAATGCCATTCAGAACGCAATACAGTGAAATATATATAACATGGTCATGTGATTTTAGCAGCCGATGAGAACCCTACACCTCAGCGATGACGTATTTGACACTTTTCTCTGTGCTCTGCACTGATTGGATGGCCGCCAAAAGTGCAGAACGGCGATGAAAACTATTAAAGTGGCGTATCGAACGCCATGGCAAACTCATTTACTCGAACGAACAGTAAAATGTTAGGATCAAGAAAAGATGTTCGACTCAAACTTAACTTTTCTCGAATGGTTCGATCAACACTAAAACCGAACAGAAGAATGAACATGTTCTAAGTTTTTTGGACTTTTTCTATTAAAGTGTATGGGGAGCATTGCTTGTCAGTTTTTAGATCATTTCTAAGACCGCATAGCATCTGAAAAACCAACCAGTAAACATTGCCATGCCATGGTAAGCCCTAAGCCCGCATTTCATCCTCATCGTGCCAGTTTCCAAACTCATGTTGCAAAAAAAATTATGTCGAGGAGATCGCAGGAAAGAACTCAATAAGAAAGAACCTCTCGAGCGAGATAAATGGAAGTATACTTAAAACTAGAGCAAATAAAGAAGAAAAACAGTCTCACCTCCACGGGCTTGCTTGAATATTGCGCTTGGATTCACAGTCCATTCACCTGCTTCTCGGAGCTAACCGCCGGCCGGGCGGGATGCAACAAACAATGACGTAACAGGAAATCCGGGTATGTCTCGCAACCAGCTAATACCGCAATGAAATCTTCGGCTCGTGTTGCAGGATAGAAACGGAACTTTATTGAGTAAAGTTAAAACAGACACATGGGCAGCAACCTACTCCTGTCAGACTGGCATAGACGCGTTTCGGGCGTTTCTCGCCCTTGCTCACTATGTTCATAGTGAGCAAGGGCGAGAAACGCCCGAAACGCGTCTATGCCAGTCTGACAGGAGTAGGTTGCTGCCCATGTGTCTGTTTTAACTTTACTCAATAAAGTTCCGTTTCTATCCTGCAACACGAGCCGAGGATTTCATTGCGGTATTAGCTGGTTGCGAGACATACCCGGATTTCCTGTTACGTCATTGTTTAAAACTAGAGCGTTCAATAAAAGTATACTTCCATTTATCTCGCTCGAGAGGTTCTTTTCTATTGAGTTCCTTCCTGCGATCTTCTCGCTATCGTACATCCTCGTGGCTCCACCGGCGGGAGTAGGACCGGAGCTGCTTTCTACTGGCACATCAGACAATAAAAACAAAAAGCCGAAAGCGCGCTGTACCGTATTCATTGTACAGCGCGAAAAAGGTGAGCACTAGACTTTATTGTCTTTTTTACAGTGCCTTTTTTCAGTGGACCCGATCCTGCGCTTTTCTTTTGCAGCCCAAAGATCTTCCTATCTCAGGAATTTCATAGTATTGAACAAAAAATTATGTCTGACATCATGGTGATTCTGATGTAAAATTTCTTTCTCTCTTGATTTTGGTTCAGATACAGGTGTTTGGAGGTGTGGTGACATTAACAGCATTATCATTGCTTCACACGTGGATTGCCATGTGCAATACCATTTGTTAGTTTAATCATACTATAGCACTAGTGGTTAACTTTAATAAACATATTCTTCAAAATGCAGGTAATGACCCTTTTACGTCATCTTTATTTTGCATTCTTTAATAAAATGTTAAATCATTTTGTCTCAGTCACCATACTAATGTCAAAATATACCACTTGAAATCAAGAGAATAGGTGGGCTGAATGGAATGTTATTCTGATAAGTAATAAATGTCTCTGACGTCTGTTTGAAAATTACAAACGCTTTCTTTTAAGACTAAAAAACTGATTAAAGGGATTGTGTTGCATTTTTTTTTTGCAGTAATGTGTTTGTTTTATATCACCTTTTTATTCTCAGTTACATTTATTTTCATTGTGAGCTATTTAGAGGGGGACAGTTATACAGAAATTTTGTGATGTACCCAAAGAGAGCACGCACCACAGGACAGCTGCCATAAAGTAAATACTGTTAGGTAAGAGGCTTGAGATAATTCCCACACTCTCATTAGCTTCCGTGAGATACCTCATAACCACTTCCATGCTGTGAGCTCAGCATGCTCTATTGTTGCAGGTCACAGAGTTAGCCCTGATTGTGGAGCCCTGAGGAACAGATAATGATCATTTCTCAGTCACTCTGTGTTCCAAAGCAAAGGTTGCCAGGAGAATGCAACAGAGTTGGGTGGTAAACTAACTTATCAATTCTGAGCACCAAGTGTCATCCTACTGTCTTATAATCCATTCCACTCTGTATTATTACAATCATTCCTCATGATATACATCCTTCACTCTTTAGTTCTCCGGCCGTTATACATCATTCCCCCTCTTGACATACGTCATTCCTCTTTAGTCCATCCTGTGTACACGTTCGTCCCCTCTCCCGTCATACATCTTCCTCCTTTAGTTCCTCATCGTACATGTCATTCCCCTCTGACACACGTCGTTCCTCTATAGTTCCTCCTGTCGTACACTTCTTTCCCTTCTGACAGACGTCGTTCCTCTTTAGTTACTACTGTAGTACATGTTGTTCATCCTGTCGTACACATCATTCCCCTCTGACATACGTCGTTCCTCTTAGTTCCTCCTGTCGTATACATCATTCCCCTCTGATATACATCATTTTCCTCTGACATACATCGTTCCTCTTTAGTTCCTTCTGTCATACACGTTGTTCCCCTCCGACACACGTCGTTCCTCTTTAGTTCCTCCTGTCGTACACGTTTCAGTTTCCCTTACTGCCAGACGTCGTTCCTCTTAGTTCCTACATCTGTAGCTATAATAGTTGTTCCTCCTGTCATACACATCCTTCCCCTCTGACATACGTCGTTCCTCTTTAGTTCCTCCTGTCGTATACATCATTCCCCTCTGATATACATCTTTTTCCTCTGAAATACATCGTTCCTCTTTAGTTCCTTCTGTCATACACGTTGTTTTTTTCCCCTTGCCGACACACGTCTCCATTCCTCTTAGTTCCTCCTGTCGTCCACGTACGTATCCTCTTTAGTTCCTCCTGTCGTACACGTGTTCCCCATTGATATACGTGGTTCCTCTTTCAAGTTCCTCCTGTCGTTCACCGTCGTTGGCATCCTGACCATACGTCGTTCCCTCTTTAGTTCCTGCTTGCCGTAACATCAGTCTGTTCACAACTCTCCTACCTATGTTGGTTCCTCCTTTAGTTCTACTGTCATACACGTGTGTTCACTATGACAGATCCGTTCGTTCCTTTTTGTTCACTTCCCTGTGTAACAACGTTGTTCCTCCTTCGTTACACATCGTTCTCTTCCTGACCATACATTGTGTCCTCCATGTCGTACACATGTTACACTCTGAATACAATCGTTCTCTTTAGTTCCATCCTGTCGTGCACCATGTTCCCTACAGGACACGTCCTTCCTCCCTTTGTTCCTTCCAGTCGTACACGTCGTTCACCTCCGACACAAAAGTTCCTCTTATAGTTCCTCCTGTCGTACATGTCGTTCCCTCTGACATACGTCATTCTCTTTAGTTCCTCCTGTACGTACATGTCGTTTCCCCTCTGAATAAAACTTACGTTCCCTCTTGTGTTCCTCCTGTTGTTCACATCGTTTCCACTCTGACATACGTAGTTCCATCTTTAGTTCCATCCCTGTCGTACACGTCGTTCACCCCTTCTGAAACTATGTCGTTCCTCCTTTAGTTCCTCCTGTTCGTACACGTTCGTTCCCTCTGACACACGTTGTACCTCTATAGTTCCTATCGTCATAGCACGTTGTTTTAACCTTTACAGACGTTCGTTCACTCTTTGGTTCCTCACTTGTATAAAAGTTGTCTCTCCTCAACTTCGTACAAATACGTTCCACTACTGACAATACATTGTTCCTCTCTGTTGTACACTCGTTCTCCCATATTGATATACAATCGTTCCATCTCTGTATGTTCCTCCTGTCGATGCACATCGTTCCCATCGCTACCATGAAAAAAACTTTTTGAGATTCGTAGGTCTAATGCTTTTTGATCAAAAACATTGGCTTAAGCACCCACGAACTTACCGTGTTCTCAGGTCACGGAGCAGGAAACCTAAATGCCTCCATTTTTGGTTTCCTGCACCCCCCTGCCACTTTCACCAGGCTGTTAGATGAGTGCAGCTTGCAAGGTTGGTGTTTTTTTTATTTTCTTTCTCTCTGGTTAATGGAGGTCGCTTGACCCAATGAGAGGGCCTGAGTTTGGCTCTTATTGGAGAGTAGGTATTAAGTAGGTTATTAAGGCGTAGGACAACACGACTGAGATCCACCGTTGTAAGTTCGTGGGTGGCTTAAGCATTTTTGATCAAAAAAACATAGTGAACTAAGGAATATCAAAGTTGTTTTTAAACAGTATGATAGATAGCATAAATCTTCTTTAAGGAATTCCCATGTAATGTATTTGGCCATCGTTCACCTCAGAAAAATGTCGTTACTCTTTTAGTTCCTCCCTGTTGTAACCTCGTTCCCTCCTGACAACAGTGTTCCTCTTTAGTTCCCTCTCTGTGTACACGGTCGTTCCCCTCTGACATACGTCGTTCCTTTTAGTTACCTCCTGTCTATCACGTCGTTCCCCTTCTGAAATACGGTCGTTCCTCTTTTAATTCCCTCCTGTCGTACAAAGTCGTTCCCCTCTGACAGACGTCGTTTTATCCTGTCATCTCACGTTGTTCCCCTATGACCATTATGTCGTTCCTCTTTAGTTCCTCCTGTCGTACACGTCTCGTTCCCCTCTGACAGACGTTCGTTCCTCCTGTCGTTCACGTTGTTCTCCTCTGACATTATGCAGTTCCTTTTATGTTCCTCCTGTAGTACCGTCGTTACCCTTGAAATAACGTCGTTCTCTTTAGTTCCTCACTGTTGCTATAATGTCGCTCCCCTCTTGGACATTTCGTCGTTCTCTTATAGTTCCTTGTTGTAAAAGTCGTTCCCTCCTGTCATACTCGTCGTTCCCCTCCGACACACGTCGTTCCTCTTTTGTTCCTCCTGTCGTTCACATCATTCCCCTCTGACAGACGTCGTTCCTCCTGTTGTTCACGTTGTTCCCCTCTGACATATGTCGCTCCTCTTTAGGTCCTCCTGTCATACACGTCGTTCCTCTTTTGTTTCTCCTGTTGTTCACGTCATTCCCTTCTGACATACGTCGTTCCTCCTGTCATACACGTTGTTCCCCTCTGACATACATCGTTCCTCTTTAGTTCCTCCTGTCGTTCACATCATTCCCCTCTGACAGACGTCGTTCCTCCTGTTGTTCACGTTGTTCCCCTCTGACATATGTCGTTCCTCTTTAGTTCCTCCTGTCGTATACGTCGTTCCTCTTTAGTTTCTCCTGTTGTACACGTCATTCCACTCTGACATACGTCGTTCCTCTTTTGTTCCTCCTGTCGTTCACTCGGCGTTTCACCTATGACAGACGTCGTTCCTCTTTAGTCCTCCTGTCGTAACACGTACGTTACACTCACTTTAGTTCCTCATGGCGGTACACAGTCAGTTCCCATCTGATATACGCTCGGGTTCTCATTTAGTTACTCCTAAACTGTCGTACACGTCGTTGGCCTCTGACATACGTCGTTCCTCTTTAGTTCCTGCTGCCGTACACGTCGTTCCCCTCTAACCTATGTCGTTCCTCCTTTAGTTCCTCCTGTCATACACGTCGTTCACCTCTGACAGACGTCGTTCCGCTATAGTTCCTCCTGTTGTACACGTTGTTCCACATGAACAGTCGACTCTTCGTACCACATACGTTCTCCTCTGCATACATTGTTCTTCCTCCTGCGTATCACATCGTTCCCCTATGACATACATCGTACTCTTTAGTTCATTGCATGTCGTGCACATGTTCCCCTCAGGACAGTCCTTCATCTTTAGTTCCTCATGGTAGTTACACGATCGTTTCCCCTCCGACACACATCTGATTCCTCTTTAGTTCCTCTTGTCGTACATTGTCGTTTTCCACTCTCTGACATACGTCATTCCATTCTTTAGTTCTTCCTGTCGACAGTAGTTCCCCTCTGAAAAACGTCGTTCCTCTTGATTTCCTCCGGTTGTTCACATCGTTGCCCCTCTCTGACATACGTCGTTACCTCTTTAGTTACCTCCTGTCGTAACACGTCGTTCCCCTCCGACCACACAACGGTTCCTCTTTTAGAATCCTCCTGCTCTACATGTCGTTCCCTCTGTACATTACGTCATCCTCTTTAGTTCCTACTTGTCCGTTATCAGGTCGTTCCCCTTCTTGAAAAATACGTCGTTCTCTCTTGAGTCCTCCTGTTGTATCACAAGGTTCCCCTCTGAAATACGCGCTTCATCTGTCAGTTCCTCCTGTCGTACACGTACGCTTGCCCATTCCTGAACCTTATGTATTTCCTCCTTTAAGGTTCCTCCATGTCGTAACGTCGTTCCCTCTGACACACGTTGTTCATCTTTAGTTTCATTCCTGTCATTACACGTTGTTTACCTTCTACAGACGGCTCTGTTCATCTTTGGTACATACTGTTGTTCACGGTTGTTCCTCCACCTCGTACACAACTCGTTACCCTACTGATCATACATTGTTCATCCTGTTGTACACGATCGTTCTCCCTCTGACTACAAATCGTTCCTCTTTAGATCCTACTGTCCGTGTCTCAATCGTTCACACATCATACATGAAAACATATAACTTTGAGATTCTTAGTTTCACATTTTTTTGATCAAAAAATGGGCTTTTTTATAAAAAAAAAAAAAGGGGGTGCAACCCACGAATCTTACGATTAGATCTCAGGTCGGGAGACAGGAAACCAAAATGCACTCATTTTGGTTTCCTGCACCCCTGACCCATATTTCACAGGCTGTTTTATGAGTGCAGCTTGCCAAGGTTGGTGTTTTTTTTTATTTCTTTCTCTCTCGGGATAATGCGAGGTCGCTTGACCAATGACGAGGGCCTGAGTTTGGCTCTATTGAGAGTAGGTTATTAAGTAGGTATTAAGGCGTTAAGGACCACCCCGGACCTGAGATCAAGTTGTAACGTTCGGTGGGTGGCTTAAGCATTTTTTGATCAAAAACTGTGACACCTAAGAATCTCACAAAGTTTTTTTTCATGTATGATAGATAGCATAAATGCTTCTTTAAGGATTTCCATGTAATGTATTGCCATCGTTCCCCTCAGACACATGTCGTTACTCTTTAGTTCCTCCTGTTGTTTTTTTTTTAAAAAAAACACACTCGTTCACCACTCTGACATAGTCGTTCATCTTTTAGTTCATCCTGCTCGTACTACGGTCGTTTCCCCTCTGACATACGTCGTTCCTCTTTAGTTCCTCCTGTCTTACACGTCGTTCCCCTCTGACATACGTCGTTCCTCTTTAATTCCTCCTGTCGTACAAGTCGTTCCCCTCTGACAGACGTCGTTTCTCCTGTCATACACGTTGTTCCCCTCTGACATATGTCGTTCCTCTTTAGTTCCTCCTGTCGTACACGTCGTTCCCCTCTGACAGACGTCGTTCCTCCTGTCGTTCACGTTGTTCCCCTCTGACATATGCAGTTCCTCTTTAGTTCCTCCTGTCGTACACGTCGTTCCCCTCTGACTACGTCGTTCTCCTTTAGTTCCTCCTGTTGTATTACGTCGCCCTCCCTCTTGACATACGTCGTTCCTCTTTAGTTCCTCCTGTTGTACACGTCGTTCCTCCTGTCATACACGTCGTTCACCTCCGACACACGTCGTTCCTCTTTTGTTCCTCATTTCGTTCACATCATTCCCCTCAGACAGACGTCGTTCCACCTGTTGTTCACGATGTTTCCACTCTGACAATTGCTCGCTCCTCTTTGTTCCTACTTGCATACAAGTCGGTTTCCTCTTTTGTTTTCTCCTGTGTTTCACGTCATTCCCTTCTGACATACGTCGTTCCTCCTGTCATACACGTTGTTCCCCTCTGACATACATCGTTCCTCTTTAGTTCCTCCTGTCGTTCACATCATTCCCCTCTGACAGACGTCGTTCCTCCTGTTGTTCACGTTGTTCCCCTCTGACATATGTCGTTCCTCTTTAGTTCCTCCTGTCGTACAAGTCGTACCTCTTTTGTTCCTCCTGTTGTTCACGTCATTCCCCTCTGACATATGTCGTTCCTCTTTAGTTTCTCCTGTCGTACACGTCGTTCCCCTCTGACAGACGTCGTTCCTCTTTAGTTCCTCCTGTCGTACACGTCGTTCCTCTTTAGTTCCTCCTGTCGTACACGTCGTTCCCCTCTGATATACGTGGTTCCTCTTTAGTTCCTCCTGTCGTACACGTCGTTGGCCTCTGACATACGTCGTTCCTCTTTAGTTCCTGCTGCCGTACACGTCGTTTCCCCCTCCTAACCTTGTCGTTCATCACCTTTAGTTCCTCCTGTCATACACGTTGTTCACCTCTGACAGACGTCGTTCCTCTTTAGTTCCTCCTGTTGTACACGTTGTTCCTCCCTTCGTACACATCGTTCTCCTCTGACATACATTGTTCCTCCTGTCGTACACATCGTTCCCCTCTGACATACATCGTTTCCTCTTTAGTTCATCCTGTAGTGCACCATTCGTTCCCACCTCAGTCACGTCCTTCCTCCTTCTTTAGTTTCCTCATGTCGTAGCCACGTCGTTCCCCTCCGACACACAACGTTCCTTCTATAGTCCTCCTGTCGTACATGTCGTTCCCCTCTGAAATACGTCATTACCCTCTTGTGTGTTCTCCTGTAGTACATGTCCGTTCCCAATCTCGAAAAAAAACCGTCTTCCTCTTGAGTTCCTCCGGTTGTTCACATCGTTCCCCTCTGACATACGTCGTTCCTCTTTAGTTCCTCCTGTCGTACACGTCGTTCCCCTCTGACCTATGTCGTTCCTCCTTTAGTTCCTCCTGTCGTACACGTCGTTCCCCTCTGACACACGTTGTTCCTCTATAGTTCCTCCTGTCATACACGTTGTTTACCTTCTACAGACGTCGTTCCTCTTTGGTTCCTCCTGTTGTACACGTTGTTCCTCCCTTCGTACACATCGTTCCCCTCTGACATACATTGTTCCTCCTGTTGTACACATCGTTCCCCTCTGATATACATCGTTCCTCTTTAGATCCTCCTGTCGTGCACATCGTTCCCCTCGATGATCGTTCCTCCCCTTTGAGATTCTTAGTTCACATGTTTTTGATCAAAAAATGCTTAAGCCACCCACGAACTTACGTGATCTCAGGTCGGGAGCAGGAAACCAAAATGCCTCCATTTTGGTTTCCTGCACCCCTGCCCACTTTCACAGGCTGTTATATGAGTGCAGCTTGCAAGGTTGGTGTTTTTTTTATTTCTTTTCTCTGGATAAATAATGGAGGGTCGATTTGACACCAATGAGAGGCATGAGTTTGGCTCTGATTGAGAGTAGGTATTAAGTACGGTATTAAGGCGTTGGGACCCACCCGACCTGGATCACGTTTGTAAGTTCCGTGGGTGGGCTTAAGCATTTTTTTGATCAAAAAACATGTGAACTAAGAATCTCAAAGTTTTTTTCATGTATGATAGATAGCATAAATGCTTTTTTAAGGATTTCCATGTAATGTATTGCCATCGTTCCCCTCAGACACATGTCGTTACTCTTTAGTTCCTCCTGTTGTACACCTCGTTCCCCTCTGACATACGTCGTTCCTCTTTAGTTCCTCCTGTCGTACACGTCGTTCCTCCTGTCGTACACGTCGTTCCCCTCTGACATAAGGCGTTCCTCTTTAGTTTCCTCCTGTCGCTAAACGACGTTCCCCTCTGACATACGTCGTTCCTCTTTAGTTCCTACCTGTCTTACACGTCGTTCACCTATGGAAATACGTCGTTCCTCTTTAATTCCTCCTGTCGTACTAGTCGTTACCTCTGAAGACGTTCGTTTCTCCTGTCATACAAAGTTGTTCCTCTGACATATGGCGTTCCTCTTTAGTTCCTCCTCGTCGTACACGTTCCGTTAACCTACTGACAGACGTCGTTCCTCCTGTCGTTCACGTTGTTCCCCTCTGACATATGCAGTTCCTCTTTAGTTCCTCCTGTCGTGCACATCGTTTCCCTCATACATGAAAAAAAACTTTGAGATTCTTAGTTCACATGTTTTTGATTCATAAATAATGCTTAAGACAAAACAACCGAACTTACAGTGATCTAAGTAGGGTGCAGGACAACCAAAATGCTCCATTTGGGTTTCCTGCAAACCCTGCCACTTTCACAGGCTGTTATTGAGTGCAAGATTGAAAGGTTGGTGTTTTTGTATTTTCTTTCTTCTTGTTAATGGCGGGTCGCTTGAACCAATGAGAGGCCTGAGTTTGGCTCTATTGAGAGTAGGTTTTAAGTAGGTATAAGGAGTAAGGACCACCCAGACCTCGAGGCTCACGTTGTAAGTTGTGGGTAGACTTAAGATTTTTTGATCAATAAACATGCGTGACACTAAGAATCTCAAGTTTTTTTAATGTATGATAGATAGCATAAAATGCTTTTTTAAGGATTTCCATGCTTAATGTTTTGCCATCGTTTACCCCTCAAGACACATGTGTTACTCTTTAGTTCCTCTGTTGTACACCTCGTGCCCTTCCGACAAACAATCGCCTTCACCCTCTTTAGTTCCTCACCTGTCGTACACGTCGTTCCTCCTGTACGTACACGTCGTTCCCCCTCTGAAATACGTCGTTCCTCTTTAGTTCCTCCTGTCGTACACTTCGTTTCCCCCTCTGAAATACGACGGTCCTCTTTACGTTCCTCCCTGTATTACACGTCGTTCCCCTCTGACAATACGTGTTCCTCTTTAATTCCTCCTGTCGCTACAAAGTCGTTACCCTCTGACAGACGGAGTTTCTCCTGTAATTACACGTTGTTCACCCTCCTGCATATGTAGTTCCTCTTTAGTTCCTCCTGTCTACACGGTCGTTCCCCTCTGTCAGACGTCGTTCCCTCCTTTCAGTTCACAGTTGTTCACACTATGACATATGCAGTCTCCCTCTTTAGTTCCTCCTGTCTTACACGTCGTTCCCCTCTGACATACGTCGTTCTCTTTAGTTCCTCCTGTTGTATACGTCGCTCCCCTCTGACATACGTCGTTCCTCTTTAGTTCCTCCTGTTGTACACGTCGTTCCTCCTGTCATACACGTCGTTCCCCTCCGACACACGTCGTTCCTCTTTTGTTCCTCCTGTCGTTCACATCATTCCCCTCTGACAGACGTCGTTCCTCCTGTTGTTCACGTTGTTCCCCTCTGACATATGTCGGTCCTCGTTAGTTCCTCCTGTCATACACGTCGTTCCTCTTTTGTTTCTCCTGTTGTTCCACGTCATTCCCTTCTGACAATTACGTCGTTCATCACTGTTCATCACGTCTGTTAACCTTGACATACATCGTTCCTCTTTTAGTTCCGCCTGTCGTTAACATTCATTCCCACTTGACAGACGTCGTTCCTCCTGTTGTTCACGTTGTTCACCTCTGACATATGTCGTTCCTCGTAGTTCCTCCTGTCGTACAAGTCGTACCTCTTTTGTTCCTCCTGTTGTTCACGTCATTCCCCTCTGACATATGTCGTTCCTCTTTAGTTTCTCCTGTTCGTACACTGTCGTTACCTGCTGACAGACGTAGTGCCTCTTTTAGTTCCTCCTGTAGTTACTACGTCGTTCCTCTTTTGTTATCCTCGTCGTACACGTCGTTCTCTCTCGTATACGTTGTTACTCCTCGTGTTCACATTGTCGGTTCCCCTATGAATACATCGTTTCCTCTGTCATACACGTCAGTTCCCCCCTTCTGACATACTTCGTTCTCTTTTAGTTTCTCCTGTTCAATTACAGTGTTCACCTCTGACCTATAGCCATAGTTCCTCTTTTAGTTTCCTCCTGTCGTTCCCCTCTGACATACGTCGTTCCTCTTTAGTTACCTCTGTAGTTACCCTCTGACATACGTCGTTCATCTTTAGTTCCTCCTGTCTTCCCCTCTTGACATACGTGTTCCTCTTTAGTTCCCTCCTAGTCGTTCACCTATGAATACGTCGTTCTCTTTTGTTGCTCTGCTCGTTCCCCTCTGACATTAAATCGTTACATCTGTCGTCACACGTCGTTACCTATTCTGACATAATACATAGTTTCTCCTGTAGTACAACGTCGTTAACCTCTGACATACATCGTTTTCTCCTGTTCGTACACGGCGTTACCAACTCTGGACATACTTCGTTTCCTCTTTAGTTTCTCCTGTAGTACTCGTAGTCCCCTTGTCATACGTCATTCCTCTTTAGTCGCAGGGATTGCACCCTATGGTTTTTTACATGGCGATTTTTCACCATGCTGCATCTTTCGGACCATGGAATTGAATGACAATTCCTGGATCAGAGCACTGCGGTGAAAGACGCAGTGAGACGCGCTATCGCCAATCACTCGTGCTGGCAAACCGAGATGCGTCGTTTATAATAAACAAGCAATTGTAAAATCACATGCTATTTATTCGATACATGTTCTCGGTCTGTTTGGGGATGACAGACAGATCCAAACACGGAGTAGTCAAAGACGCTGTGTGAAACAGACACATTAAATGTAAATCACAATTTCGATCTGGTTATTCCTTTTTCAAGCTATGATACTCAGCAGCTCTGTATGGTGTCCTACACGTCAAACCACAACACATGATGACTCTCTGTAATCTTACAATCCACATCCCACTCCATTTGCACACAGGGGAGGGGCGAGGCTTGGTGGAAGTCAACACAGACCAGCCCACACTTACGGCAGGCTGTGTTACATGCTCTTTGTACATGATCCAAATGTTTTTTTTTTCTTGGATGTGCTCTCTCAGGTGGAGTGGGAAACCTTGAAAACTATTATGCATTTTTTACATATTTACCACAAATTGAATGAAAGAAAAAAATATACTACCAATTTAGACAAAAATGAACACAATATTTCATCAATAAAAAAAATTTAAAATTTTGATGACAGATTCCCTTTAAATCATTTAACCCTTTCATTCTTTCACTTTGGCCTAGCAGTATAGTTTCGCTAACAAACTTAAGAACTACTCCTGTTTACTGTTTCTCATCTTGCAGGATTTCAAGCCTCTCCTTTTCAGACCTCCGCAACTGGCAGCAGTATTTTTTCCTTATTAGCTCTCGCCCCACCGATGGCAACATTTGTTTACAGTAAACCACCTATTATTATATTGACACTTAGGACCTCGTTCACACGTGGCCTTATTTTGCCTCGATTTGACGACGGATTGGACGTACTCGTCATTCCGTACGGCAAATCAGTCAGAAAAGAAGCTTACAGCATATTTTATATTGATTTCAATAGAAATTACGGGCTCCATCGTTAACCACGAGCACGTATTTCCGTGTCCGGCCAGCTCGGCTGTAGGGGATTGCGGCCCCACCCCCGCGGATTGTCGCGGCACAATCTACCGGACGGCAACAAAACAATGTGCATCGTCAATTATTTACAGAACGGTATTTTCAACCACTATCAATGATTGGAGATGGTGAATCCGCTCGGGGTTATCTGTTACAAACTACCCGTGCACAAAATTAGTGGCTATTATTTGCAACTGATTTTAAAATTGATTCAGATCGTATTATACGTTTCGGCAATCCGATGTAAATACGTTCTGAAATAAGCGTCGTGTGAACGAACGGCCTTAGGCTATGTCTTACTCTGACACAGAAAAAACGTCAGTTTTTTCAGACGTTTTTCGTTTTCTAAAAGCCTTGGAAAAACCGACTGCATTAATCCTCCCATAGAATTTTAATGTATAAACGTCTGCTGTATACCACTGAGCATTACTTTTTTCTGATCGGTTTTTTCACTGGTCGTATTTTGAAAAATGCTCTAAAAAAAACAAAGCACAGAGCCAGGCAAGGAAAGAAAAATTTTACTTACAGGAGTCTATGTAAGCGCACTACCCCCCGGAACGTCTTTTGGCGCATTTTGCAGTGTTTTTTGACGGAGATTTTTCAATGAAAACCTCCCAGGAGTTCCGAATAATGTCCCTCCTTTAGTGGGTTTAATAAAAGGTTATATCTTATCAAATTTACATACAAGTGTCTTTCTGTGTCCTTGTTCGTACATTTTGTAATATAAAATGATTTTTATTGTTTCGGTGCTAACGTCTTTCTTTGCGACAATTCATTTTTTTTTCGCTATAACAATACAGATTTTTTACAGATTTTGCATCAGAATCCGTGTTTTTACTGATTTTGATGCTAAAAATCATTTTCATATACACATATTTTTGGCGCTAATAAAGTTATCTCGATACTCGTCGCTGAAAAAATAGTTTTTTTACGATGTTTGGCGCCAGAATCCATTATTTTTAGGATTTTTGGTGTTTTAAATCCTTTCTCTTAACACATTTTTGGCGCTAATAAAAGTTACTCCTTCTGACACCAAAAAATACTTTTTTTACGGATTTGGCGGACAAGAATCCGTTTTTTCATTTTTTTTATGGCTTTTTGGCACTAAAATAATCTTTTTTACAGATTTTGGGCATCATAATGTTATCTCGCCCTCCTCGATGCCAAAAATAAGTTTTTTTTACAGATTTTGGCGCAAAGAATCCGTTTTTTTAAAGTTTTTTGGCACTTAAAATATTTTTTTTTACAGATTTTGGCACTAATAACGTTATATCGCTTATGATGCTAAAAATACGTTTTTACGATTTTGGCAACAAGAATCGGTCTTTTTTTAGTTTTTTGGACACTAAATAATTTTTTTTAAAGATTTTGGCACCGCTTAGAGCTAAAATAACGTTATCTTGCCTCATGACGCCCAAAATACGTTTTTTTAAGGATTTTGGCGCAAGAACTCCGTTTTTTTCTACGTATTTTGGCACTAAAATAATTTTTTTTTTTCAGGATTTTAGCGCTTATAACGTTCTCGCTTCTGAAAACAAAAATACGTTTTTTTTTACGGCATTTTGGCTCAAAAGAATCCGTTTTTTTTTCTTTTTTTTTTTACATTTTTTTGGCACTTAAAATTTTATTTTTTTACAGATTTTAGCGCTAATAACGTTATTGTCGCTTTGTCGCCAGATAATAAGTTTTCTTACAGATTTTGGCACCAGAATCCGTTTTTTTCGAAATTTGGGCGCTAAGATCAATATCTTTAAAAAATGGTTGGCAGCCTAATAATGTGATCTCAACTTCTGACACCTAAAAATATTTTTTTTTTACGGCATTGGCGCAAATAATGCGTTTTTTGGGAGGATTTTGGTGCTAAAATCCTTTTATTTTACAGATTTTGATGCTATTAAAGTATCTTGCTGTATGCAAAGTAATGTGGGGTTTTTGTGGATTTTGGGATTTTGGTGCAAGAATCTGGTGCAAAATGTAATAAAATAGTAGCACACAAAGGACAATGTGCTCACAATGGCTACTAAAGGAAGTGACTACTTAACATGTTAACTCCACCTGTAGGGTGTAGTTTACATCCAATGGCTTAATTTGTGCATACATTAAAAAGCAGAGCAAAGACGCTTCAAAAAACGCTTCAAAAAACGAAAAACGCTCCAAAAAACGGACGTTTTTTCAGATGCTTTTGACAGGCAGTGGACAGAAAACTCAGTTTCATGAAGGTTTTTAGTAATTCGTTTCCAGGTTGTTTTTTTGTCCACTGCAGTGTAGACTTAAGGGCCGTTCACACGGCTTATTTCGGTGCGGATTGGCGCCGTACTGCGCGGCGGATTTGTGCTGCAGTACGGCGCCAATCCTTCGCCGTAATTACGGTAATCCACAGTTCTCATAGAGAACAGTGGATTCCGTCGCTCCTTACCGCTCGGCGAATCCGCCGGGCGGGGAGAAAGTGACCTGCATATTATCCAGGCGCAATACGCGCCGTGGATAATGGAAGTCTATGGGGCCGACGGGCCGCGCCCCGCCCCTTATTCAAGACGGAATTGCGAGCGCAATCCGGCTCGCAATTCCGTCTTGAATAAGCCATGTGAACACGGCCATATCCTTAGATTCTCATTTTTCTCGACTCACCTGTATTGCTGGCAGCATCAGCATTAACTCTTTCTCCCACTCTCAGCAGCACTGTTGTGTATGTGGTGTCGGAACTAGTTGCCTATATTTAATTAGTAGCAGCAGTGCTGGTGTTCCTGGCACCACTGATGTGGGGACGGTTTGTAGTATGCGTTATGCTCATTTTGCAGCCTAAATAAAGGGAAGGATTGTGATAGAGCTGTGCAGTGATATTTACCCGTTCTAATAATTCCAGTGTTGTGTTAGCAGAGCATGGCCTGTCTGTGACAAAAATTTAAAGCAAAGGGAGCTATGTCCATTTGGTAAAGGAATATGTGCACTGACTACATTTATACTCAAAATGATCACAAAAAAGGGTCATTTCTATGTTCAAAACATTGTACACAGATGTCAATTGTATTACAAAATATACGTAGGTCATGGGGAATATTTACATAGAACAAACAGAGATTGGAATGGTGCAGTCTGAGTTTATAAAGATTCAAGTAAAAGAAAAAATTAGTTCATAAAGATTACACTGTCTCCAGCAATATTTAGAAATAAATACATCTCCAAAGATCTAGTTTTTGCAATTTACACTGGCAGCAGCATTCAATCCCTTCCTAGGCTTCCCCACTGGCAACAATACTTTCCAATTTCCTCCCTTCCGAGACTGGCAGAAGCATCAGTTCTACTAGGGGAGGGAGTGTGTGACTAGAGCTCTCTAGGCTTCTCTTCCCTCATCTGAAGTTCATTTTCAGTCTCTAGACCACAGCTGAACTACGACCAGGTAGCAGGAACTATGCACTCATGGTC
This sequence comes from Phyllomedusa bahiana, assembly GCA_025379985.1. NCBI lineage: Eukaryota > Metazoa > Chordata > Amphibia > Anura > Hylidae > Phyllomedusa > Phyllomedusa bahiana. The sequence goes on along the minus strand of JAODAL010024714.1, from coordinate 39,069 downwards.
ACGGGACTATGATTTTTTCTCCTAGTCATGGAAACTGTACTGATAATGCACGCTCAGGCTTTGTAGTTTGTGTGTGCTGATCCACTGTTTGTTTGTTTTAATTTCTTAACATTTTTATTATCTCATCACTGTACAAACTTTTGCATTAAATCTTGAATCCAAATATCTTAGCAAAATAGAAATGTATCAAATGTGTGATCAGCTACTGTTAGTCTTTCCTTATAAATAATCTTGTTAGTCAGATAGAACTAGTGATGAGCGATTGTGTCAACTATCGCTATAGATTAGATAGTCGATATCGGCAATTATCATGACGATATCAAACAGCCGATAATAGATAGTTGCCGATGACCATTAAAGTCTATGGGAGAGGAACAACACCTGCATTCTTACACCCAAACAGGGCTGGAGAAGCTGGAATTAACATCCCCAACAGTAAACTGGATATGTGCTACATCTTAGACAAGACAATTAGGCAACGAGTCACAGAAAAAAACTGACAGACTATTCACTATCCCTGTCTTGTACCACAGCCTGACCCTTAAACCTGCATCACCCACAAATTAAAAAGTGCCACAAGGCAGTATAATTTGAACCATCATTTTACTTGAACTGGACATTTACTATCCCTGTCCTGGAACGCAGCATGACCCTTAAACCTGTCTGACCCACAGATAAAAAAGTGCCGGAAATAGGAGAAAATCAACAACCATTTTAGTTAAACTGGACATTGACTATGTCTGTCTTTGACCGCAGCATGACCCTCAAACCTGCATGATCCACAGATTAAAAAGTGCCGGAAGAAAGTAGTATTTGAACCACCATTTTAGTTGAACTGGACATTGACTATACCTGCCCTGGACCGCAGTATGACAATTAAACCTGTCTGACCCACGGATTAAAAAGTGCCGGAAAAAGTAGTCTTTCAACCACCATTTTAGTTGAACTGGACATTGACTATACCTGTCCTGGGCCACAGCATGACCCTCAAACCTGCATGACCCCCAGATTAAAAAAGTGCTGGAAAAAAGAGTCTTTGAACCACCATTTACGTTGAACTGGACATTGACTATGCCTGTCTTGGACCGCAGCATGACCCTCAAACCTGCATGACCCACAGATTAAAAAGTGCTGGGAGAAAGTAATCTTTGAAGCAGTGTTTTAGTGAAATAGACATTGACTATCCATATCCTGTAACGCAGCATGACCCAAAAACTCGCACAGGTGCCCTTATGGACCATCAGCAGAAAATTTCACAATAAGAAATAAACTATATTAAAAACAACTCGTTTTCCAATACAGCTGCTGCTATAGCTACATGCCATTCTACTGGTGACATTGTTCCACCGTGACATTAGAATGTGAAGCAAATGAAACAGATGTCAACAGTAGGTCAACGAGGCCTGTCTGAAAATCCTGCATTCTACTTTCAAGTGGGTTAAAGGAAATTACTGATCAAGGTGGGTGAGGCTGTAAACGTGGATCATGCAGGTTCAGCTGGCAGGGCCGGACTTACAATGGGTGTGGTGAGAGCAAGGGCTGGCTTCTGTCATCTATTAACACGTAGGTTCAGCTAGCAGGGCCCGAGTTACAGTGGGTGCGGTGAGAGCCCAGGCTGGCGTCCGTCATCCATTAACACGGCACAAATGCCCTTATGACACAGCAACGAAAAGAGTCGTGCTGAAGCAGAGTGCGGAAGCCGAAGTGTGAGCTAAGACCTCCAGCCTTCCTCAGGACACAGTCAAGACCTGGGTAGCGCTTGAGAAATTTCTGCCTCTACGAGAGTGCTTGCACCTTCGTATGAGTGCGGACCAATTGAGCTTCACTTGGAAATGCTGGTGGTTGACGCTCCTGTTTCACCCAGGTGCCCTTTTTCTTGGCATTCTTTATCTTGTTTTACTCAACGTGTTGGAGGAAATTGTCTGTGTTCTCGGGGTGGCGAATGTGCTCCATACACCATGTCCTCTGAATAACCTACATCTGTTCAAGTCTTCCTGTACCTCCTTTGTACAATTCAGAGGAATATTTGTATCAGCTATTTTGTACAGGTAATTTTTTTTGTAGTTTAATTCTAGAAAACACATTTTTAAAATAGAATGGAATCCTACCACATCTTTGTTTCTCTTTTTTTTTAATTGTATTAAATGGGTTGTCTGACTACAGGGATTGCTAGCTATGTTAAAGATCTTGTAAAAACAAGTCATTTTGCAATATGTGTCCATTAACAGTGTCCTATCTATTCCTGTTTTTGACAGCATCATGCCCCAAAAATTCAAAACATGACTCTTTGGCCACTCTTGACAACTGTGAGGAACAAATGTCTGTTAGAAACCACATTTTTTATAATAGTACCTGTAGTATAGCTGTATTTCACAGCAGCATGACCCAAAAAATTATAAAAAATGACTTCTCAGCCACTGTTAAAAATTGTGAGGGAGAAATGCCACTTAGAAGCCACATTTCTGTTCCAAAGGACCTTGAGTTTAGCTTTATCTCACATCACCATGACCCCAAAATCATTGACGTTGCGAAAAATTTTAAAAATGAGGTGAGTAAATGGAATATGGTCTTTTCATGAAACCTTGTACAATTGGTGTCTTTTACAGTCTCCTCACCGCAAAACCAGCAAAAGGACCTTTCGGAAACTGAGAATAAAAATTGCAGTAAGAAATGATCATTTTAAAAACATTTTTTCAAGAGGACCATTTCTGTTTGAAGAGGAATGTGAAGTAGACCGGCAACTAATCGGTGACCTCAGCAATTGGGGCCACAACATCATCAGAGATCCATGCCTGATTCATCTTGATGAAAGTCAAACGATCCACATTATCTGTGGAAAGCCGGATGCGTTTGTCTGTAATGACTCCTCCAGCTGTGCTGAAGGCCGGTTCAGATATGACGCTGACTGCGGGGCAGGACAACACCTCTGTGGCGTGGCTAGCGAGCTCGGGCAATTCATCCATTTTGGATACCCAGAAGTCGATTGGGTCCGGAACATAACCAAAAACATCGGTGTTGAGACACAGATAGTCATGCACCATAATCTTAAGCCAGTCTCTGTGTGTTGTATGTGTGCCCTGCATTACATGCGTTGGTGAGGTGGTAAATAATGATTGCCAGAGGTCACCCATTAGGCTTCTGCCACAATGCCTGCTGCTGCTGTGGCTACTTGGCACTCTACAGCTGTCACGTTGCGGACGTTGTTCCACCGTGACATTTGAAGAACGTGAAGCAGACGCAACAGATGTCTCCAGTTTATCACATCAGCACGATCTCCAATTCTTGCATTTTACTCTCTATTTGGATGGGTGAAAGGAAAGTGCTGAGTTTTGCTTTGTAACAGGAGGGTGGCCACCCAGTAACTGTTGTTCAGTTTTATGGCCTTAATGTGAGGATCATGTTGGAGGAAATGGAGCATTCAAGCACTCATGTGAGAGATGGAGCCTTGATTTCCCATGCCTCGGCGTCGAGGGGCACTAGCAAACTGATCTTCCTCATCTTCCTCCTCCGCCTCAAATCCGTGCCAACCTCTTTCCAAGAGAGGGACAACGGTAACATCGGTGTCCAGGAATACCTCCTCCTCCTCCGCTTCCTCCGCTCAGCTTCAACACAGCCCTTGTTTGCCTCAGATGCTGTACCCTGAGAGCTGAGGCGCCACCTTGCACTAGCCCTGGACCCTGAACGGTCTAATGAAGACCGATAAAGTTTTGAAACTGTCGGGCCTTCTGGATTCGACGGAGAGAAAGGCTCTGTGTCTGCATCTGTGTGTCGCTGGTGGTACCTGCTGTTTCAGAGTGTCCAACGATCGTTCCAGAACTAAGATCACCACAATGCTCATGATGACAAGGACATTTTCCGCACTGACCATTTTGGTGGCTTCTTCAACACTGGCAAGGATGGCGCAGAGCTCTTTCACCTGCCTCCACTCTCAGTGGCTCAACACCCCGAGGTCCGCAGAGCTGCTTGTCAGGCCATGTGTCACTGCGTAATGGCATTGCGCTGCTGCCACAATCGCTGGAGCATGTGAAGGGTGGAATTCCAGCATGTTGCCACGTCAACAATGAGACGGTTGACGGGGAGGCCGAGCTGACGCTGTAATGCAGCCAGGCGGGACAAAGCAGGGTGCGACCAGCAGAAGTGTAAGCTCAGACCTCTAGCCTTCCTCAGCAGGTAGTCCAGACCCGGGTAGCGCTTTAGAAATTTCTGGACGACAAGGTTCATGAAGTGTGCCAGGCAAGGGATGTGCTCTAGCCTACCGATCTGAAGGGCGGCCAGGAGATTTCGACTGTTATCGCACACCACCTTGCCTGGCGCAAGGTTCTTGTTACCCAGCCAGCGCTCGGTCTCGTTGCGAAGAGCCGTCCACAGCTCCTGACCTGTGTGTTGACGGTCTCCAAGACAGATTAATTTCAACACAGCCTGGTTTCTATGGGCACGTGATGCTACCAGTGGATCTTGGGGGCAAGAACCCTGTACCAACCCTGCAGTTTTGAAGAGCATGTGCCAAGCCTGAGAGCCACCGTTACCACCAGAGACATCCACCCAGCTCACCCAGTGAGCTGTCACAGAGATATAGCGGCCTTGGCCTTGCTTACTAGTCCATGTATCAGTGGTCAGATGGAATTTTCCGGACACAGATGCAGACAACGCGCTTGAAATTTTAGATGACACGTGGCTGACAAGGGCAGGGACGGCTTTTCTGGAAAAGAAATGCCTGCTCGGCATCTGGTATTGGGGGCAGGCAAGGGCCATGACGTGGCAGAACCCATCTGTGTCCACCAGATGGAAAGGCAACATTTCCAAGTCCAAAAGCATGGCAATGCAGACATTCAGGCTTTTGGCTTTGGGATGGTTTGGGTTAAAGTGTTTCTTCTGCTCCCAGACCTGGTAGACAGAAGGCTGGCTGCTAGACAGGCTGCTGTACAGCGTGCAGGTAAAACTGTTGGAAGGAGAAGGGGTAGTAGGTAGAAAATTTCTGTATCCAAATTTAAGTACAAGGTGGCTCTTTGAACAAAACTGGGGTGCACCAAAGTGCAGTACAGCTATTTAAAAGTTATACGGATAAGAAAAGGTGGTTTTGCATCAATTAAATACACCAACAGTTACTACAAAATTTCTGTATCCTAATTTAAGTACAACGTGGCTATTTGAAAAAAAACCTGGACGCACAAAATAAAAGGTACAATTTCACCTCAGGTGCGTGGTGTGCTGGCCAAAAAGTGGTAAAAAAATGCCATTTCAATGCAGGTTCAAAGCAGAGTCTGGGCTGCACAATATACACCCTCCTTTCCAAAGCCTGTCTATCTATCTGTCCGTAAATCCGCCCCCCTCCCCTGCGGCTGTACAGCGCTAGATGCTTCTTTAAAAGTCTGTGTCTAACTAAATAAGAACAGAAATTCTCTAATCTACCTATATTCTAATATTCACAGCTAAAAGCATAGTTGTCTGTATGAATAAAGAGAAGAACTGTGTCTCTGAGCTGAGCTGTATTGAGAGACACGCAGCACACGTCTTGCTCTAGTGTTAGACACTGAAAGACTGATACTGAACAGGAAACGCTGTTCTATGCAAAACGAGGTCATGTGATTTTTCCAGCCAATGACAACCATACACATCACAGTCATAACGTCGCACACCCAGCTCACCCTGCTCTATGCTCTAAGCTGATTTGCTGGCCGCCAAAATGACAGGAAGCGCCGAAAATGGCGCGATAGTAATAGATTATCTGCAGATTGTCACCTAAAATATTGCGTGATCGGAAATTTCCGATCAGCCTAAAAAATCGTGCCAATATCAATTTTGTCGATTATAATCGCTCATCCCTAGATACATCTAATTCTTCATAAATCTATTCTATGACATCAGTAATGTGAAGTGCAAATAAAAAAAAACTTCAATATTCTAACACCAATATTTTGAACAGCATAGTACCTGTCCTTATCTCTTCTTAAATTTTCTTCTGCAGTATTGTTGTTTTCCCTAATTATCCCCTCTAGCCAGGGTTGCCACATGGCCAAAACTTTGTTTGAATCTGCCCTATTTATGTCTGATAAATTCCATCCTGTGTAACCCTTCTTTGGTTGTTCTCCTTACTTTCCAAGAGCTATAACTGTTTTATTTTCCTATAAACATAGCTGTCTTGGGGCATTTTTTTTTTTTTTTTTTTTGCATCATAAACTGGATTCTAAAATAGTAATCTAAGATATTGTACCATATAATGTTTTGCAGAAGCAATATAAAAATAAAAATCTTTGAGGTTTAACTAGAGAAAAAAACATTTTTTGGGGGTATATTTTATGAAGCTCATTGAATGAAATAAATCACAAGCTATTTGTATTCTTTGGATCAGTATTTCAGGGATGCTACATTTATATAGTTTTTGCTGTGTTTAATTACTTTTAAAAGAGAAAATGTTTAATGTTTTTTTTTCTTTGCATCATCAGCTTTTGAGACCAATAACTATATATTTTTTATTTTTCCTCTGGAAAGGTGTGTTTATGACTCATTTATTTCCTTTATTTTAAGGTTTTTACTAAACCGCATTTACCGTACAGGACTTTTCTTTTAAGATTTTTAAAAATTTTAATTTTTTTAGAATAGTTTTAAGATTCCCTAAATGAGAAAACAAATCCAGAAAATCACATTGTCTGATTTGGAAGGATTTTATTTGCAAATTATGGTGGAAAATAAGTATTTGGTCAATAACAAAAGTTCATCTCAATACTTTGTTATATATCCTTTGTTGACAGTGACAGAGGTCATACGTTTTCAGTAAGTCTTCATAAGGTTGGCACATACTGTTACTGGTATGTTGGCCCATTCCTCCATGTAGATTTCCTGTGATGTTTTGGGGCTTTCACTGGGCAACAGACTTTCAACTCCCTCCAAAGGTTTTCTATGGGGTTGAGATCTGGAGACTGGCTAGGCCACTCCAGAACCTTGAAATGCTTCTTACGGCCCCACTCCTTCATTGCCATGGCGGTGTGCTTGGGATCATTGTCATGCTGAAAGACCAAGCCACTAGAGATGAGCGAATTTCTCAAAAAATCCGATTCGCCGACTTCGCCGACTTTTCCAACAAAATTTGTTTCGGTCCGAATTACTTCAGGACGAATCACGTTAAAAAACAGATATATCCAGGCTGCACAGAGCCTGTAGGATGCTGTAGAATGGTGTGCCATGCTTAAATATGCAGAGGAAGCTTGGTTTGGTCTTCATACAATGTTGTGTTTTAGTATGACACGCATATGACTGCCGCCGCTCTTTAAATCGCTTCACTATAAAATTTCCTGGGCACTTAAAGAGCAAAACTGACAAAAAAACTGAAGCGGGAATGTAGCCTGATAAAGTCATGGCAGCGCCAGCTAGAAAAAACCAAGCTGAGGGCTCAGGTCGCAACATCGGTGACAGAGTGTGTAGGTCATGGCAGGATCCACAGCAGCAGCATGAGGTCAGACAGAGGCACAATGACATTCTGGAGGTGGCAAAAAGAGTATTAGGCCAGAGAGTGGCACAATGACACAGTGTGGAGGTGGCACAAACAGGAGTAGGCCAAAGAGTGGCACAATGACAAAGTGTGGAAGTCACGGCAGGAGCAAAAGCATGAGGTCAGAGAGTGGCTCAATGACAGGTGGTAGGCAGATGGAGAAACTGTCAGCAGATGTGTGGCATCAGGCGGGTGGCGGCATCAGAATAGTGGCTGAGGCAGGTAGTTTGAACCCAGACTCATTTCTCACAGTTTGGGTGAAGCGTGGAAATCCTGGCCGATCCATGCCTGATTCATCTTGACAATGGTCAGTCGTTCCACATTTCCCGTGGACAAGCGGGTTCTCCTTGGGGTAACGATGGCCCCCGCCGCACTGAACACCCGCTCTGATGCCACACTACTGGCCGGGCAGGACAGCTTCTCCACTGCAAACTCGGCAAGTTGCGGCCACACATCCAGTTTGGCTGCCCAGCAGTCCAGCGGGTCTTCTAACTGGGGTGGCAGAGTGCTGTCCAAGTAGGCCACCACCTGTTGGTTCAGGGACTGCTCCAGGTCCTGCTGCTGCTGCTGTTGCTGGCGACTGCCCTCCTCACTAGGCGGGTGAAGAAAACTGCTCATCAGTGACTCCAGAATTAGGTTGCTGCTGATGGAGCTGGTACTGCTCCTACGCCCCACCTTCCCACAGCAGCTGCAGCAGTAGTATGTGAGCGCTGAGGAACCCCCCCGGTCAGACCTGTCAGAGGAGGGACGATGCCGCACATAGGCAGCAGCCAACTGACCACGGAGGATTTCCCTATAGTATTTGAGTTTGTCCTCCCTCTCAGCAGCTGGGAAAAAGGCTCCCATTTTGGACCGGTAGTGAGGGTCCAATAGGGTGGAGAGCCAGAAGTCATCCCTCTGCCGGATGGTGACTATTCGGCTGTCACTAGCCGGGCAAATAAGCATGCTGCGGGCCATCTGCACAAGTGACTCAGAGGGACTCCATGCCTCCATCTTCACTGTATACTGCCACGGTGCTTGCGCGTCATCTGCCTCGTCTTCCTCATCTCCATCTACCTCCTCCAGCTGCTCCTGCTCCTCCTCTCCTGTCACCTGGGTAGAAAATCCACTCATTTCACCAGACAATGCTTTTGCTCCAATATCCTCTTCCTCCTCCTCCAGTTCAGTCCCCACGTCTCTAGTCCCCTGCCCTGACAGATTTTTCAGCATCTGTTCCAGGACATGAAGCAGTGGAATGAGGTTATTCATCCCATAGTCCTGGCAACTGACAAATAACGTGGCCTCCTCGAATGGCCTCAGCAAATGGCAGGTGTCACGCATGAGCTTCCACTGGCTGACATCAAAATTACACAGTAGAGTACTCTTGTCCGCCTGGATCCGCAAAAAAGCGTTAATGGCCTTTCTCTATTCATACCGTCGGTCCAACATCTGCCGGCTGGAATTCCAACGGATGGAAACATCGCATATCAGCGTGTTTTGGGGGAGACCGTTCTGCCGCTGCAACTCGAGGAGGGTGTTCCTGGCTTTGTAGGAATGGATGAAGTGCATGCACAGTTTCCTGGCCATTTTCAGAATCTTCTGAAGATCGGTGGAAGACACCACCAGATTGAACATGTGCGCCATGCAGGCAGCATAGACCATCCCTCCTCGGTGCAGCGCGGACACCATGTTCCTCCCATTGTCCGTCACCATGGTTCCGATTTGCAGTTGGCGCGGAGAAAGCCACACATTGATTTCTTGCTGCATGACGCGGAGGAATTCCTCCCCTGTGTGACTTCGTTCGCCGAGGAAAGCCAGGTATAGAACTGCGTGACACCGCTGTGCCCTGGAGGAGGAGGAGGCGGACATTGGTGCAGGAGCCGCAGTTTGGCAACGTGGAGGAGAAAGCGGCGTCTCCTGTCCAAGTAGTTGGTGTGCCTGGGCCAGAAGCACATTCACCCAGTGGGCCGTAAAGGACATGTATTGGCCCTGACCGTAGTTACAGCTCCAGACGTCCGCGCTGCCGTGCACCTTGGAACAAACCGATAAGCTCAAGGACTGGCCCACCTTCTGTTCTACATATTTATGAAGTGCTGGTACTGCCTTTTTGGAAAAGAAATTACGGCTTGGAACTCTCCACCTCGGCTCGGCACAAGCCATTAGTTCTCTGAACTGTGCAGAGTCCACCATTTGGAAAGGGAGGGACTGCAGTACCAACAACTTGGACAGGAGCACGTTTAGCTTCTGCACCTTAGGATGGTTGGACGCATACTGTTGTCTCTTTGCAATCGCCTCGTTGAACGACTTCTGGCGCCATGAGTAGCGAGCATCTGGACCGGGAGATGATGGCAACGAGACACAGCTCCTGTCTGCAGAGGTGGTGGAGCCTTGACTGGCTGCAATGGCATGCGTGCCACTGGGCGCTGCTGCTGCGGTGGCAGAATGGACCCCCACATCTGAGCCACTTTTCTCCCAGGCCACCGGATGGTAACGCTGCATGTGTTGACGCAGAGCCGTGGTGCCAATGTTAGCTCCCTGGCCACGCTTCACTTTCTGCCCACAGATTCTACATATACCCATATTCGGCTTCTCCGGTGTCTTAGCAAAGAACTGCCACACCGCCGAGTAGCTCATTTTACCACCCACGCTCCGTGACTACGACCACCGCTGCCTCGCTGAGCCCCTGTGCTGCTACTTTCTTGGACATGCTCCACCTCTGCCTGACGCGCAAGCTAACATCCTCTTCTCCTGACGATGATGAAGCCCTTGCTTCACCCTGCTCCCAAGTGCGGTCGGCTACATCATCGTCATCAATTTGTGTTTCATCGTCACTGCTATCCTCATCACCGTTCTTGGTATGCAGAGGCTAACCCCTCACCACATGTCCTCCCATGCCACTCTCCACATCTATACTTTGCCGCCTACTGCAAGAAGCCGGGGATATTGGCCCCATTTCTTCGCTGCCAAGTAGCTGCTGACTGCCCTCCTCAAATTGTTCATCCTCGCTGTATAGTGGCACTGAGCCCAGACCACATAGTAGATCTCTGGCTGAGGGAACCGGATGGGACAGAGGCGCTTTGAGGACAGGTGAAGGCCGCTGACCCGCTCCCAGGCCATGCCAACTAAGGGTTGTGTCTGACGATCCCACCAACTCTTGGCTGGGGTTGTCAGATGTCATCTGGGAGGAAGTGGATGACCTAGTCAACCAATCAAGAACCATTGGGTAGGTGAACATCACACGGACGCGAGATGACACCGGCAGTTCTGGCCTCACCGAGTGACCCCTGCTGCGACGTCCCCTTGCTGTGCTGCGACCTGTGCCTGCTCCAGGAATGTTTGTGCCACTGCCACTCGCATGTAAAGGGCCTGCCACCTCTCTGTCTGACATACTGTTTGTTCTAAAATGTACAGACTCTGTTTAATGAAGATATCTGTATATGATAAATGCACAACCTGTATTTGACGCCAAATGAACCCACTAACAAGCTTGGGTAACTCTTGGATATAAATTGCGCTCCACAAATGGCCAGGAAATATTTAATTGTATGTGTCGTTTAAAAACACTGTGTATTTTACTGAATATAAAAGCACAAACAGGCTTAATTAACCTTCGGATATGAATAATGCTACAGCCAAAAGTTCTTCTTTGGTGGTGAAAAACAACTGTTCTTTTACTGAAGACAACTGCAGAAAAATACTTAGTTAACCCTTGGATGTAAATTGCGCAAAAGAAATGTGCTGCCAACAATTACCAGTCTTGTAGCGTGTTAGAACGGCGTGTATTTTACGGAACACAACAACAGAGAAACTCGTAATTAACCTTCGGATATGAATTATGCTACAGCCAAAATTTCTTCTTTGGCGGCCAAAAACAACGTTTCTTTTAGTGACCACAACCAGGGGTGTAACTTTGGTTCAAAAAGTGGGGGGGGACCATTTTTCCCTCTCTTCCTCTCCTTCCCTCCCTCCTTCACTCGCCCTCCGTATCACTTCCCCTCCCTTCCCTTCTCTTCCTTCTCTCCCTGCAGTGAAGTGGCCTCCTCTAACCCAGCTAGGAGGTCTGGGGGAGCGCTGTGAGCTCCCACAGCAGGTCCGGGTGGAGTACTTATGGCAAACACTTTTGGTGCAATCTGTAAGGTTATGAGTGGCTCTCTAATTACTTAAGTTTAGAGCCAGACTGAGACTAAAAAGCAGCCCTGGCAACAAAACCAAACCAGCGCACCTATAATGTTTCCTCCTCTAGATGGAAATAAAAAATGTGGTGCATTGCAGCAAATTTCGCTTAACCCCCCCTCTCTATCCCCCATCATTAATCCATTAAATTTGTTATACACACAACAGAATGAGGAAAATAAAAGAACCCAATCTTACTGTACCCCTTGGAATCACTTATGTCACATACTGTACCCCAAAATGTATTTTATTGCAAATCATACAACAGAAATGACATCACTCACAAGAAATTATATTACACATGGTAGCCACAGAAATTACATTACTAACTGCACCTTACAAAGGAATTGCACATTGTACTCAAGAAATAATATAATTCACTGTGCCCCAAAAATTTATTATATTACACACTGAACTCTAGAAATTAATTACATTACTCACTGTACGCCAGAATTACATTACACTGCACCCCAGAGATTACATTACACACTGTACCCCAGAGACTACATTACTCACTGTATCCCAGAGATTACATTACTCACTGTATCCCAGAGATTATTACATTACACACCTTATCCCAGATATTACATTACTCCCCGTACCCAGAGGTTACATTACACACTGTGCATCAGAGGTTACATTACACACTGTACATCAGAGATAACATTACTCACTGTACCCCAGAGATTAGTTTACACACCGTACCCCAGATATTACTGCATTATTCACCATACCCCAGAGATTACATTACCCACTATACAACAGAGATTACATTACTCACTGTACCCCAGAGATTAGTTTACACACCGTACCCCAGATATTACTGCATTATTCACCATACCCCAGAGACTACATTACACACCATATCCCAGAAATTACATTACTCACTGTACCCCAGAGATTACATTACACCCATACCCCAGAGATTACATTACACCCCATACCCCAAAGATTACATTACACACTGTACAACAGAGATAACATCACTCACTGTATCCCAGATATTACATTACTCACTGTATCCCAGAGATTACATTACACACTGTACAAAAGAGATAACATTACTCACTGTACCCCAGATTAGTTTACACACCGCACCCCAGATATTACTGCATTATTCACCATACCCCAGAGATTACATTACACACTGTACAACAGAGATTATATTACACCATACCCCAGAGACTACATTACACACCATATCCCAGAGATTATATTACACACTGTATTCCAGAGATTACATTACACACTGTACCCCAGAGATTATATTACACACCGTACCCCAGAGATTATATTACACACCGTACCCCAGATTATATTACACCATACCCCAGAGATTACATTACACACCCTATCCCAGATATTACATTGCACACTGTACAACAGATTACATTACACACTGTACAACAGAGATTATATTACACCATACCCCAGAGATTATTACATTACACACTGTACCCCAGAGACTAACTACATTAGACAAGGTACCCCAGAAATTGTGTGTGTGATATATACATATATTGAACACAGACACACTACACACTTAGGGTGGGCTCACATGATGGTTTTTCAGCAGTGTCAGTGTTGTTTGCTTGGTGGAAATTCGGCGCTTGCAAATGGAGAATTCCGACGAGCAAACGACCCCGACTGCATGAGGCAGATTTCCATCCTTAAGTGTTGTTAGTGAGGAAAATGCCTCAAAGAATTCCTTGTAGGCGCTGACAGTACGTGCCGAAAATACTCGAGTAATATTAGTGTCATCTAAACGACGACACTGATTTTACATAGGGTAAAATGTAAATCAGTTTCCTGTCGGATTGGACACAGGTTCTGAGGCAGATCCAACACTGAAGCTGCCCCAGAATCAGCATTCATATCTTCTGCATGAATGTACCCTTACGGCGTGTTCACCCAGCGTATAGCGGGGCATACTGTGCGCTCTGCTATATGCCGGGTGTTTTAGAAGTATGCGCTGGCCAGTATACACTTCTAAAATGCTGCGGGGTTGGCCCCATTCACTTTCATTTTCCCCGGTGCGTAAGTGCAGGGAAGAAGTGACATGACTAGACACATGGCTGTACAGTATATACATATCTTACATATACAGTACATACCTTGTTCACATGAACACACAGCGCCTAGCACCCTTGTCCGTTCCTTACGTGTCTCTTGTAGTCTGGTGCAGTTGGCATTCGGCAAGAGCTTCTCTTCGTCTCTGATGAGGGCTGAGCATAGGGGAAGTGGTATACAATGGGAGGGAAAGATACAGCCCCAGATACAGAGTGTGCTGGACTGTGAGCAGTGTTCTGATTGGTGAAGCAGCCCCTGCTGACTCCTGCTCTACCAATCAGCGCTGCTCTCACTCTGCACTGACACTTGAGGCTGCTACCTGCTCTTTCCCCCCAACATGCATAGAAATATCGGAGGCAAAGGGTTAACTTCTTCCTCCTCTGTGTTCTGCTCTCCCCACTTACCATATTCTCCTGCTTTCATATGGATTATTTTTTATTGAAGTGGCTAAAAAGTGGGGGGGACCATCCCCCACCCAAAAAAAAGTGGGGGGACCAGTCCACTCTGTACCCCCTTAAAGTTACACCTATGACCACAACAGCAGAACAACGCTTAATTAACCCCTGTTTCTAAATTGCGCAAAAGAAATGAGCAACCAAAAATTAAGTGGTATTTGGATTGTAAAAACGCTGTTTCTTTAACTGAATACAACAGGAACAGGCTTAGACAACCCTTGCATATTCCATGTGCTCAAGAACTGAGCAGATAGCATTAAAATGTATATGCAGCTGAATTGGTTGCACACTGGACTTCAATTCCAATACCCCACAAAATCAGAATTAGAACGTAAGAGAAGCAGTCTCTGAGACAAGCTGTGACACCCCCCCAAAAATCGCTGTATAAAAGTGAGTTCTTTATTATGAGATATCATTAGCAGCAGCAGCAGCAGCTTCCCTGCACAGCATAGTGAAAGCAGTGTGAACTGCCAACGTCGGGCCCGGACTTATATAGTTCGGTGACATCACAGAATCCCGTCAGTCTCTGATTGGCTTCATCTCCGCACATATCATGTAGGCTACGCCTTTCTTCCTCCCAGACTTCTTTACCCCATTTAACGCCATGTGCTCGCAGCCATTTTATCAATTAAAAACACGATTCGTTCCCGCGAATCACCCCAAACTTCGACTTCGTTCAGAATCGAAGTTTTCCTGAAATTCTAAACGAATTCCACTTTGTTAGAATCAATTCGCCCATCTCTACCAGCCACATTTCATCTTCAATGCCCTTGCTGAGGGAAGGAGGTTTTCACTTAAAATCTCACGATACCTGGCCCCATTCATTCTTTCATGTACACGGATCAGTTGTCCTGGTCCCTTTGCAGAGTAACCGCCCCAAATCATGATGTTGCCACCCCCATGCTTCACAATAGGTATGGTGTTCTTTGGATGCAGCTCAGCATTCTCTCTCCTCCAAACACGATAAGTTGTGTTTCTACCAAACAGTTCTACTTTGGTTTCATCTGACCATATGACATTCTCCCAATACTCTTCAGAATCATCCAAATGCTTTCTAGCAAACTTCAGACAGGCCTGGACATGTACTGGCTTAAGCAGGGGGACATGTCTGGCATTACAGGATTTGAGTCCTTGTCAGCGTAGTGTGCTACTGATGGTAGCCTTTGTTACGTTGGTCCCAGCTCTCTGCAGGTCCCCCCGTGTGGTTCTGGGATTTTTGCTCACCGTTCTTGTGATCATTTTGACCCCACGGGGTGAGATCTTGCGTGGAGCCCAAGATTGAGGGAGATTATCAGTGATCTTGTATGTCTTCCATTTTCTAATTATTGTTCCCACAGTTGATTTCTCCACACCAAGCTGCTTGCCTATTGCAGATTCAGTCTTACCAGCCTGGTGCAGGGCTACAATTTTGTTTCTGGTGTCCTTCAACAGCTCTTTGGTAGTGTTGAGCCGAACCGTTCAGAAAATGGTTAGTTCGGCACGAACTTTACATTTTTTCTGAACCCGAGCCGAACCAAATTTTTTGCAGCAAGTTTGGAAAAAAGTTTGGGTTCGGCACAGGCATTTGGCACTTTTTTCAGCTGCTTCCTTCAGTTTTGGCGGGCAGCCAATCTGTGCAGAACACACAGTGGAGGTCAAAAACGTCACAAGTGAGGGTGTAGGGATCTCATTGGCTGTTAAAATCACATGACCATCTTATGTGTATGTGTTGGATTTGATATGAACATTGAGACCTGGACATAGAATATATCCAATATAATCTGCAGATCATAGCAGGATGGCATCTGGGTGTGTGAAGACAGTTGTATCCTAAACAGGTTCTACATGGAAGAAACCAGGATGGAACAGATAATAACGGGATGCAAGGACAATTATCCAGCTTGTCAACAAAGACATTTGTTTACTCAATGGCAGTTATTCCAACTGATCAACAGAAACTATGGTTCGGTATGTGATGGCAACAGAGAGTAAATAAGCTTGGGGTAATATCCATTGTCTCAGGCACATGGACTGTTTACTGGAATGCTATTGATTGTTTGTCATGGTGACAAAGTCTCAAGCCTAATTAGATCTTCAGGACATTTCAAATACCACAACGCCATCATCAGGAATTGAAGAATATCACAACAAATAATGGATTTTGGATAACTGAAAGATGATTAGATGAACAACCATAAAGAAGGCCGGAAGATATCGGAGTAAGGGGTGGAATCGTGGGCATGTGTGAAGGCGTGGATGTGGCTTCAGTTCGTATATATACGAGGCCAAGTTAGGTAGTCAGTAGGTAATTTAGGTTATGATGTTGTGTTATGTTAGATAGATAGTTTATGTTTAATGCTTATGTGTTTTCCCATTGTAAGGACATTGAAGTAAGGTTGTGCCAGTTACTTTGCGGACTGTATTTTATACTTGGAGTAAAACCAACTCTTTCTTTTAAAGCTTTTGACTCCTTGTCATTTGTAGCTAGCACAGGATAGGAGAAGCAGAATATTAATGATAATAACCACTTATTACAGTATGTCACTGTATTTCCTGTTGAATGCCATTTCCACCTTACTCACTATAGTGAACACACTGCTGCCTGTGTCTGCTGGTTTGCCAGCAGGCAGAAATACATTTATTAGTAATTTAACAAAGGAAAAGCTGCTAGTGAGATTACTCGGGGAAATGGGGGGAGGGGACAGCTAGCTTAGAGAATTATACACAACAATAGTTAGGAGGTTAGGTAGTTTTGTTTAGATATTCTATAGAAAAAAAATTCTGTTTCTAATCTATTTGCCCGTTGCAAAGTATAGGCATTTAAGACCACTTGATTTGCTGTGAGAGTTCTTCCATACGACCCCATTTCACCGATATTGCATAGAAAAAAAATTCTGTTTATAATCCTATTTGCCTGTTGTAAAGTATTGGCATTTAATAACACTGCTGATTTGCTGTCTTTGGAGTACAGTTCTTCAATAAGAGAATGTGAACAAATCTTCACTTTTGTAATATTTATCCTATTTGTCCTATTCAAAAACACCTTGTTTTAAATAGTCATTTCTTCTTACTAATTTTATTGTGTGTCTGAAAGGTCATTTCTGATGCTTTTGAGGTCGTGCTGTTGTAAAAGACAGTGATAGTCAATGTACTATTCCCAAAAATCTTGTTTCAAATAATAATTTCTTCTTCCTAATATTATTGTGAGCATCCATAAGGTCAGGTTTGCTGGTTTTGGCGTCAAGCCACTGTAAAAGACACTGTAACAGGTCCTATTGAAAAAAAGCTTATTTCACATACTCCTTTCTTCTTGTTAATTGTATTATGAGTGTCCAGAAGGTAATTTTTGCTGGTTTTGGGGTCAGGCTACTGTAAAAGGTGTGCCAGGGGTGCCAATAGGGCAGTACTCCTGTCAGTGGCTCTAATGAAAAAGGGGCCCAGTGATATTTTAAAAATAGGAACTAGTAATGGGTGGGGGCCCTATTTGATTTAGATGAATAGGGCCCTGAAAGGGTTAATAGATGACTGACGGCAGCCCTGCTTACCGCTGCACCCCCTTTAACTACCGCACTGAAAGGTGAACCTCCATGTTCCCTGTTGGGATGTTCTTGCTGCCACTACATATATGACATTTTCTTGGGCCCTGGTGCAATAAGTGATAGGTGGCTCCTGCCAGTTACCATGTGCTGTTTCCAATACGAGTGTCTTCTTATGTGACAAAGGGGCCCTGTGGCAGCTGCTAGCACTGCACTTCCTATAGCTATGCAGTCCTCATCTTTTCAGTTAGCTATTAAAACGAATGAATTATTTTAGCCTGTGAATTTGTTTCTGTGACTCTTAAAGCCAAATTTTCTTCACTAAGTTGTTCAACATATCCATTTTACTGATCTAATTTCAAATTCTTCTCACCTGTATGGGTATAAAAATTAACCAGAACGTCTTTTCCTATGGACTTTAATGGGGTTCGAAGTTCAAGTCGAACTTCGAACCGAACTTCTCAAAATTCGAGGTTCTACTCAAAGTTTTTAGGGTTCACTCATCACTATTCGTTGGTCTTCACCATAGTGAAGTTTGGAGTGTGACTGTTTGAGGTTTTGGACAGGTGTCTTTTATACTGATAACAAGTTCAAGAAGGTGCCATTACTTTAGGTAATGAGTGGAAGACAGAGGACCCTCTTAAAGAAAAAGTTACAGGTCTGTGAGAGCCAGAAATCTTGCTTGTTTTTAGGTGACCAAATACTTATTTTCCACCATAATTTGCAAATAAATTTCCAAATCAAACTGTGATTTTCTGGATTTGTTTTGCAGAACGTTTGCTTTCCTGGTGTCACGTTGTTGTATAGATGCCAAAAAGGATTTCATTAAAGAAAACAAAAACGTACAACAACACAAAAATAATAACAAAATGTGGATCCTTGGGAACGTGGAAAAAAGAAAACACAGAGTCCAGGAACAAAGCAGAAACAAATATATCCAAACCTTTACCAGGCAGGACACAGACTGTCCAGAGGAATGTCCAGGAAAAACTCAGAGGAGCAAAAGCAGAAATCACTTGTCCAGGAAACCAGCATGTCAGGAAAATATCAGAACTTGTCAACGTATAGATGCCGTATTGTCTTACTGCACACTTAATAAGTTTAGCCCGTTAGGAGTTCCTTGCAAGGCTCCCCAATTGTACGATAGACAGTCATCTTAATTCTTGTCACCCCTTAATTGAATTTACAACTAATAAACAAACTACAGAGATTGAAAATTTAGATGTCAAAATCATCAAAGATGTTACTAGAGATATGTTTCAAACTACCCTTTATTCCAAATCCACAGAACATAATAACATCCTACATCGATCGAGTTACCACGCCCCACAGACATTTTACGGTATCCCTAAAAGTCAACTGATAAGGGCTCGGCGTATATGTTCCAACTTAGAAAGTTACGACCAAAAAATGCAGGAATTGATAGATAAATTTGTAGAACGTGGATACAATAGAAACAAACTTATACAATTGGGTTTAGAAATACGAACCAGAAACAGGGAAGAATTCCTACAACGCAAAACTGTACAGAAACAACGTTTGAGGTTTAACTACATATCTCATTTTGATAAACATTCGAACATAATTAAAAGTGCTATCAATCGACATTGGCATTTGCTACAAAATGATCCCAAGTTTGGCCATCTATTTAGAGAAAAACCACGTTTTATTTTTAAACGTGGTAAAACTCTTGGTTACAACCTTGTGCATTCAGATATACAATCCCCACAAGTTACAAAACAACAACTTTTACGAACTAGACGGAATGGCACATATCCATGTCTGTCTTGTACCAATTGCTCTGCCATTATAAAAGCTTCCACTATCCAACACCCACATCAAGGTTACGAAATACCCATAAAAGGATTTTTTAGCTGCACTAACAGCAATGTGATAAACATGCTAAGGTGTCCGTGCAGCAAATATTATATAGGTCAGACAAGCCGCCCTATCAAGATACGAATAGGAGAACACAAATCTGCTATACGTAATTTTAAAAATCACAAAGAAATAAGAGATAGAGAATTTGGAGAAACAACGGTCGCTAAACATTTTGATGAACAACATCACAATGTATGCGACCTACGTTGGTGCGTATTGGAACAAATCCATAATAGAGATCCTCACCAAAATAAAATAAAATTATTGCAGAGAGAAACATATTGGATCTCTACAATGGATACAATAGCACCCAAGGGATTAAATGAATCCTTTAACTTAAAATGTTACTTGTAGTGAGTTATGATGTTTATATCAATGTTTTCCTTACCTTATCTTTCTACCTTCTTCACTTGGAGACAATGTTTTTAATATATGTTTATAGTGCAATTGAATATATTGCAATTAGATTAGGTTTTAATTCACTGTCCAAGCTTATACACACCTGTGCGATTTTCAACGAGGATAAAGAGGTAGACGTGCTCTCACAGCGCATGCTTGAGAAAGGAAAGTAATCATTCTGAAACGTCACGCCGCTGCGAGGCAGCATCTTGCTGCACTCCCCTCTACTCCACTAATATCAGCTTACAGCGTCCTACCGGAGAGGATTAAAAATGGACATACATCTACTATAATGAATCTCTACATATCAGCTAAGTACTGCCACATCCATATTGTGTTTACATTGCCTAAGTTTTTTGTCTCTTTGCACTTTGTTATGCACCTGTTAAGATATTTTTCTAAGTAAAGAATTGCAAATTGAACTAGCCCTAGTGTGTGTCTATAGGAAAATCTCAGGCCCAGCCTAGAGCCAGAGGCTGGGCTAAATAGCTGGGCCTGATTGCAGATGTACTGCACCTGGAAAGTGCACAAAGGCAGCTATTAACTATTGCCGTGCTGGAAGGCATAGCCTCAACAGAACAGCCCCAGGGTCAAATGCCAGTACCCCCTCTTTTATGAGGGGCCTCCGGACCCTCAACGTGCCCTATGGAATCAGGGTCGCCGCCAGACGTGGCGCTGCAGGGCACAGGGTCGCCGCCAGACGTGGCGCTGCAGGGCACGGGGTCGCCGCCAGACGTGGCGCTGCAGAGCACGGGGTCGCCGCCAGACGTGGCGCTGCAGAGCATGGGGTCGCCACCAGACGTGGCGCTGCTGGGCATGGGCTCCTCACCAGACGTGGCGCTGCTGGGCACGGGCTCCTCGCCAGAAGTGGCGCTGCTGGGCATGGGCTCCTAACCAGAAGTGGCGCTGCTGGGCACGGGCTCCTATGGGCACGGGCTCCTCGCCAGCCGTGGCGCAGCTGGGCACTCGCTCCTCTCAATACTTGGCGCTGCAGGGCACTGGATCACCGCTAGACGTGGCGCTGCTGGGCACGGGGTCACCGCCAGACGTGGCGCTGCTGGGCATGGGCTCCTCACCAGACGTGGCGCTGCTGGGCACGGGCTCCTCGCCAGACGTGGCGCTGCTGGGCACGGGCTCCTCGCCAGACGTGGCGCTGCTGGGCACGGGCTCCTCGCCAGACGTGGCAGCAGGCACCGGACAGGCAGAAAAAATTTGGGGGTCAGCCATCCTAAATGCCTCAGCTACTGCCCTAAAACATTCAGCAAGTTTTAAAAAATCCACGGCCAAAACTTGGACAGGCCTTGTATCCCTAGGATCCATTATTATAGGCCTGAGATTATGTCACATTGTTGTATAGATGCCAAAAAGGATTTTATTAAAGAAAACAAAAATGTACAACAACACAAAAATGATAACAAAAGGTGGATCCTTGGGAACGTGGAAAAAAGAAAACACAAAGCCCAGGAACAAAGCAGAAACAAATATATCCAAACCTTTACCAGGCAGGACACAGACTGTCCAGAGGAATTTCCAGGAAAAACTCAGAGGAGCAAAGGCAGAAATGACTTGTCCAGGAAACCAGCATGTCAGGAAAATCTCAGGCCCAGCCTAGAGCCAGAGGCTGAGCTAAATAGCTGGGCCTGATTGCAGACGTACTGCACCTGGAAAGTGCACAAAGGCAGCCGTTAACTATTGCCGTGCTGGAAGGCATAGCCTCAAGAGAACAGCCCCAGGGTCAAATGCCAGGCAGATCATGACACCTGGCCTTTTGTCAGAGAATATGAATAACAAAAATTTTCCACTTATGGATAGTGGTTAGGTGAAGCCATTTATTGTCAAACTGTGTGTTTCTCTTTTTCAATAATGATGACAACCAAAAACATTCAAATTACCCTGATCAAAAGTTCACATATCCGGGTGATTTTGGCCTGATAACATGCACAGAAGTTGACACAAATGGGTTTGAATGGCTACTAAAGTTAATATCCTCACCTGTGACCTGTTTGCGTATAATCAGTGTGTGTGCATAAAAGTTGAGATTCTGGGATCCAGACAGACTCTTGCATTTTTCATTCAGCCACTGACATTTCTTGATTGTGAATCATGGGGAAAGCCAAAGAATTGTCAATGGATCTATGGGAAAAGGTAGTTGTACAGTATAAAACTGGAAAGGGATACAAAAAGATATCCAAGGAATTGATAATGTTAGTCAGCAGTGTTGAAACTGTGATTAAAAAATGGAAAATCAGGGGCTCTGTAAAAACCAAACCACGGTCAGGTAGACGTTTGCATTGCACCTGAGCGATGCTGGAGCCATCAATGAGAGCAAATGCATTGGTCAGCTACCCTTACCAGTCATCTAGCCCACAGTCCACGCTAACATAAACCTTAAAATTTCGTCCACAACTGCCAGGAAAATTGTTTTGGATGCAAAGAAAAACCCACAAATAACATCAGCTGAAATGCAGGACTCTCAGAAAACTAGCGGTGTGGCTGTTTAAAGATGCACAATAAGGAAGCACTGGAATAAAAATGGGCTGCATGGTTGAGTAGCAAGAAGAAAGACATTACTTCACAAATGCAACAAAGTATATTGCCTACAATATGCCAAACAGCAAACAGAAAAGCCTCAAAACTTCTGGAACAAAGTAATTTGGAGTGATACCAAAATGTAACTTTGGCAGCACGTTATCAGCAAATACAGGAGGCAAATTTGCACTCATCAGCCCGGAAGATGAGCATGGGACGTACTTGGACATTCCAACATGACAAAAACCCAAAGTGAAGGTTCTGGAGTGGCCATTTCAGTCTCCTGACCTTAATATCATTGAGCCACCCTGAGGAGATCTCAAATGCGCAGTTCATGCAAGACAGCCCAGGAATTTACAGGAGCCTTTTTGCAAAGAGGAATGGGCAGCTTTAAGAACCTCCTCCACAACTACCACAAAAGACTTCAAGCTGTCATTGATGTTAGAGGGGACAATACACGGTATTAAGAACTGTGGTTAGAGATGGGCGAATTGATGCTAACGAAGTGGAATTCATTTAGAATTTCAGGAAAACTTCGATTCTAAACGAACTCGAAGTTTGGGGTAATTTGCGGGAACAAAGTGTGTTTTTAAATGATAAAATGGCTGCGAGCACATGGCGTTACATGGGGCAAAGACGTCTGGGAGGAAGAAGGGCGTAGCCTACATGACATGTGCAGAGATGAAGCCAATCAGAGACCGGCGGGATTCTGTGACGTCACCGCACTATATAAGTCCGTAATTACGTTCCAATTCTGATTTTGTGGGGTATTGGAACTGAAGTCCAGTGTGCGTCCAATGCAGCTGCATATACATTTTAATGCTATCTGCTCAGTTCTTGAGCACATTGAATATCCAAGGGTTATCTAAGCCTGTTCCTGTTGTAATCATTTAAAGAAACAGCATTTTTACAACCCAAATACCACTTAATTTTTGGTTGCTCATTTCTTTTGCGGAAGTTAGATCCAGGGGTTAATTTAGCGTTGTTCTGCTGTTGTGGTCACTAAAGTAAACGTTCTTTTTCACCGCCAAAGAAGCAATTTTGCCTGTAGCATATTTCATGACCGAAGGTTAATTACAAGTTTTTCTTTTGTTCTTTACCGTAAATTACACACCATTTTAACACGCTACAAAGCTGGTAATTTTTGGTTGCTCATTTCTTTTGCACAATTTACATCCAGGGGTTAATTAAGCATTGTCTTCTTTTTCACCGCCAAAGAAGACATTTTGCCTGTAGCATAATTCATAACCAAAGGTTAATTAAGCCTGTTTGTGCTTTTATATTCAGTAAAATACACAGTGTTTTTAAACAGCACATACAAGTAAATTTTTCCTGGCGATTTGTGGAGCACAATTTATATCAAAGGGTTACCCAAGCTTGTTACTGGGTTCATTTGGAGTCAAATACAGGGTGTGTATTTATCATATACAGATATCTTCATCAAACAGAGTCTGTACATTTTAGAACAAACAGTATGTCAGACAGAGAGGTGGCAGGCTCTTCACCTGCGAGTGGCAGTGGCACAAACATTCCTGGAGCAGGTCACAGAACAGCAAGGGGACGTCGCAGCAGGGGTGACTCGGTGAGGCCACAACTGCCACTGTCATGTAGTGTCCGTGTGCTGACCAGCAACCTAAGGGTTCTTGATTGGTTGACGAAGTCATCCACTTCCTCTCAAATGACATCTGACAACCCCAGCCAAGAGTCGGTGGGATCGTCAGACACAACCCTTAGTTGGCATGGCCCGGGAGCGGGTCAGCGGCCCTCACCTGTCCTCAACCCGCCTCTGTCCCATCCGGTTCCCTCAGCCAGAGATCTACTATGTATTATGGGCTCAGCGCCACTATATAGCGAGGATGAACAATTTGAGGAGGGTAGTCAGCAGCTACTTGGCAGCGAAGAAATGGGGCCAATATCCCCTGCTTCTTGCAGTAGGCGGCAAAGTATAGATGTGGAGAGTGGCATGGGAGGTCATGTTGTAAGGGATCAGCCTCTACATACCAAGACCGGTGATGAGGACAGCAGTGACGATGAAACACAAATTGATGATGATGTAGCCCACCGCACTTGGTAGCCGGGTGAGGCAATGGCTTCATCATTGTCAGGAGAAGAGGACGTCAGCTTGCGCGTCAGGCAGCGGCGCAGCCAGCAATTGGGTTGTGTGGCTGTGAGTCAGCAGGGTAGCAGCAGTGTGAGATTGGGAGCCAAGCGGCCACGGGGTAAAAAACTCGCTTCGCAGGTCCAAGAAAGTAGCGGCGCAGGGGCTCAGCGAGGCAGCGGCGGCAGTAGTCACTCAGTGCGGAGCATTGGCGGTAAAATCAGAAACTCGGCGGTGTGGCAGTTCTTTGCTAAGACACCGGAGGAGCTGAATATGGGTATATGTAGAATCTGTGGCCAGAAAGTAAAGCGTGGCCAGGGAGCTAACGTTGGCACCAGGCCTGCGTAAACACATGCAGCGTCACCATCCGGTGGCCTAGGAGAAACGTGGCTCAGATGTGATGGTCCATCCTGCCGCCACAGCAGCAGCACCGCCCAGTGACACGCATGCCACTGCAGCCAGTCAAGGCTCCACCACCTCTGCAGAAGGGAGCTGTTTCTCTTTGCCATCATCTACCGGTCCAGATGCTCCTGCTCCTCGCTACTCATGGCGCCAGTAGTCGTTCAGCGAGGCGATTGCAAAGAGACAGCAGTATGCGTCCAACCATCCTAAGGTGCAGAAGCTGACCGTGCTCCTGTTCAAGTTGTTGGTACTGCAGTCTCTCCCTTTCCAAATGGTGGACTCTGCACCATTCAGAGAACTAGTGGCTTGTGCCCAGCCGAGATGGAGAGTTCCAAGCCATAATTTCTTTTCCAAAAATGGCAGTACCAGCACTTCGTAAATATGTAGAACAGAAGGTGGACCAGTCCTTGAGCTTATCGGTTTGTTCCAAGGTGAACGGCAGTGCGGACGTCTGGAGCTGTAATTACGGTCAGGGCCAGTACATGTCCTTTACTGCCCACTGGGTGAATGTGCTTCCTGCCCAGGCACACCAACAACTTGGACAGGAGACGCGGATTTCTCCTCCACGTTGTCAAACTGCGGCTCCTGCGCCAATGTCCGCCTCTTCCTCCTCCACAACCACCACCACCACCTCAGCCTCCAAAAGTACTGCTCCATCATACCACATGTGTAGGGCACAGCGGTGTCACGCAGTTCTACACCTGGCTTCTCTCGGCGAATGAAGTCACACAGGAGAGGAACTGCTCCGCGTCATGCAGCAAGAAATCGATTTGTGGCTTTCTCCGAGCCAACTGCAATTCGGAACCATGGTGACGGACAATGGGAGTAACATGGTTTCCGTGCTGCACCGAGGAGGGATTGTCCATGCACCCTGCATGGCGCACGTGTTCCATTTGGTTGTGAAAAGGTTCCTGAAGTCTTCCACCGATCTTCAGAAGATTCTGAAAATGGCCAGGAAACTGTGCGTGCACTGAATCCATTCCTACAAAGCCAGGAACACCCTCCTCGAGTTGCAGTGGCAGAGCAGCCTCCCCCAACACACGCTTATATGTGGTGTTTCCGCACGTAGGAATTCCAGCCTGCACATGTTGGACCGACTGTATGAACAGAGAAAGGCCATTAACGATTTTTTGATGATCCAGGCGGACAGAAGTACTCTCCTGTGTGACTTTGATGTCAGCCAGTAGCAACTCATGCGTGACACCTGACGTTTGTTGAGGCCATTCGAGGAGGCGACGTTATTCGTCAGTCGTCAGGACTACGGGATGAATAACGTCATTCTACTGCTTCCTGTTCTGGAACAGATGCTGAAAAATCTGTCTGGGCAGGGGACTGGAGACGTGGCGACTACATCTCGCGGCCACATGAGTCCGGTGGGGACTGAAATGGAGGAGGAGGAGAACATTGGAGCAGAAGCATTGTCTGGTGAAATGAGTGGATTTTCTACCCAGGTGACAAGAGAGGAGGAGCAGGAGCAGCTGGAGGAGCTAGATGGAGATGAGGAAGACGAGGCAGATGACCCGCAAGCACCGTGGCAGTATACAGTGGAGATGGAGGCAGAGAGCCCCTCAGAGTCACTTGTGCAGATGGCCCGCAGCATGCTGATTTGCCTGGCTAGTGACAGCCGAATAGTCACCATCCGGCAGAGGGATGACTTCTGGCTCCCCACCCTATTGGACCCTCGCTACCGGTCCAAAATGCGAGCCTTTTTCCCAGCTGCTGAGAGGGAGGAAAAACTCAAATACTATAGGGAAATCCTCCGTAGTCAGTTGGCCGCTGCCTATGTGCGGCATCGTCCCTCCTCTGACAGGTCTGACCGGGGGTTCTTCAGCGCTCACATACTACTGCCGCGGCTGCTGGGGGATTGTGGGGGGGTAGGAGCAGTACCAGCTCCATCAGCAGCAACCTAAGTCTGGAGTCACTGATGAGCAGCTTCCTTCACCCGCCTAGTGAGGAGGGCAGACGCCAGCAGCAGCAGCAGGACCTCGAGCAGACCCTGAACCAACAGGTGGTGGCCTACCTGGACAGCACTCTGCCACCCCAGTTAGAAGATCCGCTGGAATACTGGGCAGCCAAACTGGATGTGTGGCTGCAACATGCCGAGTTTGCAGTGGAGAAGCTGTCCTGCCCGGCCAGTAGTGTGGCATCAGAGCGGGTGTTCAGTGCGGCGGGGGACATCGTTTCCCCAAGGAGAACCCGCTTGTCTACGGGAAATGTGGAACGACTGACCTTTGTCAAGATGAATCAGGCTTGGATCGGCCAGGATTTCCACACACCAATGCCTTAGGCGTCAGATTACATCAGCCATGACGCCTCACCCAAACTTTGAGAAATGAGTCTGGGTTCAAACTACCTGCCTCAGCCACTGTTCTGATGCTGCCACCCACCTGATGCCACACATCTGCTGACAGTTTCTCCATGTGCCTACCGCCATCTTTACCAGGGACTGGTATTGCCACCCACCTCCAATCTCTGTCATTGTGCCACTCTATGACCTCATGCTGCTGCTGCTGTTGCTGCCGTCACCTCCACTCTCTGTCATTGTGCCACTCTGTGGCCTACTGCTGTTTTGCCATCTCCAGAATTTGTCATTGTGCCACTGTCTGACCTCATGCTGCTGCTGTGGCTGCTGCCGTTACCTTCACACTGAGTCATTATGCCACTTTGTGGCCTAGTCCTGTTTTTGCTACCTCCAAAATTTCATTGTGCCACTCTCTGACCTCATGCTGCTGCTGCCGTGACCTCCACTCTCTGTCATTTTGCCACTCTGTGGCCTACTACTGTTTTGCCACCTCCAGAATGTCATTGTGCCACTGTCTGACCTCATGCTGCTGCTGCCGTGACCTCCACTCTCTGTCATTTTGCCACTCTGTGGCCTACTACTGTTTTGCCACCTCCAGAATGTCATTGTGCCACTGTCTGACCTCATGCTGCTGCTGTGGCTGCTGCCGTGACCTCCACACTGTGTCATTGTCTCACTCTGTGGCCTACTACTGTTTTGCCACCTCCAGAATGTCATTGTGCCACTGTCTGACCTCATGCTGCTGCTGTGGCTGCTGCCGTGACCTCCACACTGTGTCATTGTGCCACTCTGGGGCCTACTCCTGTTTTTGATAATGGAGATAACTGAAGACAGGTTCCTGCTATCAGTTGAGATGGGATCATAATACTAGAGAGCTAGAATGAATTAGACAAGGAGCAGTAGCTAATCTTGTCCATACATTTATTCAACAAACATAACGCGTTTCGCTGATGTCTCATCAGCTTCCTCAGATGTACCATACGTGATAATACAGCAGGTTTATATACATTTGCATACAATTGAAACGAGGTTCAATGAGCGGTAATTGACAACAATAGCTTAAAACGAGGCTCAATGGAGAGAGTACACAAAGATAAATGTATGTAAAATGATGAACATATGCATAAAATGCAATAATATTAAAAAATGTGTATATACATATATATGTTTTATACACGGTGAAAAATACATACATAAAAATCAATATATAAAAATACATTTTGAGAAGATTACGTTTATTAAAAAATATATATATATATTTGTGTATATAAAAAATATATATGTACATATAAATGGAAAGTTTATGTAAAATGATGTAAAACAATATAAACAGGGAGGCGATATATAAGAATTAATATAAATCTTACTAGAATTTTAAAATATACACTGAAGAATATGCACAAAAAGATGCACAAAAATATGCACTGGAGAATACACACTATTTACGCTAGAAAATTTAGAACCTGATAGAATTATAAAAACATATGTGAATAAATAATTATATATATAAAAACGTTATATATAAAAAGAAAGACCTTATATGCACCCAAAAATTATTTTTATTCATTTAATAATAGATTCATGAATTTCATTTAAACCATGAGGTCTGAGTGTGTTTAATTTATACAGCCAGTATGCCTCACGGTAACCTAGTTGTTTTGCACGATCGGGGTGAGACGGATGTATGTGTTCAATCGGGTGTATACTGAATTTAGGTTCATCGTCGCCGTGGACTTTGGCTAGATGTCGCGGGATACTATAAACCATTCGCTTGTGTCTAATGTTATAGCGGTGGTTTGCCAGTCTACGAGACAAATTTGTTGAAGGCTTGCCCACGTACTGTGAGCCGCAGTTGCAAGTGATGAGATATACTACATAAGTGTTGGCGCAAGTGAGACTTTACTTTATTTTGAACCTTTCTCCTGTGGAATTTGAGGAGAAATGGTCACTGTTTACTATAATGGAACAGCACTTGCAACTAGGATGGTTGCATGCTGATGATCCTAGTTCTCCTGGTGTAATGCTCACTTTGGGTACATTTGACCCCTTATGTTGCCTTAGCCGAGAGGGTGCTAAAATGTTTTTCAGAGTCTTTGTTTTTCTATATATATATCACAGTTTTTCTGGGATAGTTCCCTTCAGTACAGGATCTCTTAATAAAAGGTTCCAATGTTTGTTGATTATGTCTTGTACTTCTTTATACTGAGAATTGTGCGAGGTTGCAAAATAAAGGTTAAAATCAATGTTTTTTTCTTTATTTTTTGTTTTATGTTCCAAATGCTGCTCTTGGGTAAGGGTGGCAGCTTTTTCTTTTGCGTCTTTAAATAAATTAGCTGGGTAGCCTTTTTGTAAAAAATTTTCTGTGAGTGCTTCAGCCTGCATATTAAACACTTTAGCATCAGTACAGTTTTTTCTTGATGCGTCAAAACTGTTCATATGGGATATTCCTTATCCACTTGCGTTGGTGGTTCGATTTAAATGCCAAGTAGTTGTTAGAATCTGTGGCTTTGAAAAAGGTTTTGGACATTATTTGATTGTTTTCTATATATAGATATAAATCAAGGAAAGTTAACTCACAACAACTTGAAGTGGCTGTGAACTGGATACCCCAGTTGTTATTAGTGAGGAAATCCACGAAATTTTCTAGAGAATCTTTAGATCCTTCCCAAATGAACAACAAATCACCTATGAATCTCTTGTAATATTTTATATGATTAGCATATGGGCTTTTGACAATAAAGATGTTTTCAAACGACCCCATAAAGAGGTTTGCAAAAGAAGGTGCGACCCTGGTCCCCATCGCGGTCCCCAGTTGTTGGCGATAATGTGTATTTTCGTATTTAAAATAGTTGTTTTTTAAAATTTAATGGAGTCTTTCGATTAAAAACTCTTTAAAAGTGGATGAAAAGGTTGGCTCTGTATCTAAATAGTCTTTGATGATTTGTATACCTAATGAGTGCCTGATGTTTGAGTATAGGGCCGTCACATCAAGGCTGGCCAGAATAAATTGTTCGTTCCATTGTGTGCCGACAAGATCCCTAAGTACCATATCTGAATCTTTAAGAAAGCTGGGTAGCTGTTCAACTAACGGTTGAAATTGAGTGTCTAGAAAATGTGATAGGTTAGATAATGTGGAGCCGATCCCCGAAATTATGGCTCTGCTAGGTGGATTTTGTTGATCTTTATGCACTTTCGGTAGATGGTAGAAGAAAGGTGTAGTGGTTTCTTTTGTTGACAGAAAAATCTGTTCCTCCTTTGTTATGGTACCCTGGTCATAATTATGTTTTATAAAATTAGCATATGTTGTTTTCAAATCATCATATACTGTTGGTTCAACTTTTTTATAATATATCTCATCGTCGAGGATGCGGTGTGCCTCTTTATTGCAATCTTGATAATTTTGAATTACAACCGCTCCTCCTTTGTCTGCACTTCTTATCACGATTTCCTGATTTTTTGTTAATGATGTGAGAGCCTGTTTTTCTCTCTTTGTTAGGTTGGATTTTTTTGGGAGTTTTTTGGTGATTTTTCTTAGGTCATTTGTAACCAAGTCCACAAAAACAGGAATATAATTTCCCTGGGAAGAAGTAGGGTAGAAGGTTGATTTATTCTTTATAGGAGTTCCTATACGCCCTGGTAATGAAGGGTCCTAAGTGGTCACTGAATTTTTTCAACTTTTATTTTTGAAGAATCTCTTCAAGGTTAGCTTTCTAGCAAATTTTTGGACGTCTTGGAAAACAACAAAATTGTCCACTTCATTGTCTGGGCTAAATCTCAGACCTTTTTTTTAGCAATTTTTCCTCCGATTTTGCTAAACAATGGTTGGATAGATTGAATATTTTTTCAAGTTTTACTGTACTAGTTTGTTTTTCCTCTATATAGTGCTTTTCTGTGTGCTCACTTTATGAGTTTGTTTCGATTTTGGTGATTTTTCCTACTTGGAGCTCCCCGGGTAACTGTTTTCGTTTGCTGTCTGGTGTGAGTGTATGTACATGACTGTCTGGTGAAAGAAGTGTTTTGAGCTGTTCTTCTATAGTGTTGTATACGTGAATCCTTGGGTTTGATCCTAAAAAAGACTCACCCACTTGTGTTAATGTGATATCTCCTACTGTGGTTGCATTGCGGATGGTCATGGTCTCTATAGTGTTAGGATCTCCTTGAGTGAGATCTATAATATATGGTGTAGGTGTAGTGATGTGTGGTACTAGGGGTTCTATTGTTTTATTGAATAAACTGGGAAGAATGGTGGTAGGAGGTATAGAAGAATCAGTGGAAAGAGAGCAGGTGTTCCCACTAGGGGGAATCTGTAAAGAGTGAAATTGTGCAAGTAATAGGGAAGGATCCACCCCTATTGATGGGGGGAGAGAATATATTGATTCATTCAGGGTCTCATATGTAGTAAGATTTTCGATATTGAGGTTTTCTGATTGTGACTTGTTGTTACCTGTATTTTTTATTTTCCTCTAGATTTTTATTTTCCAACATACTAGCTGTTTCACTGATTTTATTAGTTATATAGGGGTATTCCTTTTGTAATTCATGGCTATAGTTTGGAATAGTGGATGTTAAAGCTTTATTTGCGTAATTATTCATCGGATTGGTTTCTCCCTTTTTGGATATTCCTAAATTTGTAGGTCTATGTTGGGTATTTTTCTTGGTGTTTTTTTAATATTATTGTATTTTATGCATATGTTCATCATTTTACATATGTTTATCTTTGTTTACTCTCTCCATTGAGCCTCGTTTTAAGCTATTGTTGTCAATTACCGCTCATTGAGCCTCGTTTCAATTGTATGCAAATGTATATAAACCCGCTGTATTGTCACGTATGGTACATCTGAGGAAGCTGATGAGACATCAGTGAAACGCGTTATGTTTGTTTAATAAATGTATAGACAAGATTAGCTACCGCTCCTTGTCTAATTCATTCTAGCGCTCTAGTATTACGATCACATCTCAACTGATAGCAGGAACCTGTCTTCAGTTATTTCCATTATCTTTCACCATCCTTGGCGTCCCTTGTGGATTCCTAGGCGGGATCGTTCTGGAGCTGCTTCATCTTTTGAAAGATAACCGTGTGGAAGGTGCATACAAATGTATATGCAAGCTGTACCGTGGATTTGTACAGCCGCAATAGGTGAGCACCGTACTATTTCCAAGGTTAACTATTCGCTTGTCAAAGAATTCAACTGCGCTTTTGTCCTCAGCTTTTATATTCACCCATCTGAGGAGAGAATACTTTCTGGTTCATCTACTCCTGTTTTTGCCACCTCCAGAATGTCATTGTGCCACTTTCTGACCTTATGCTGCTGTGGCTGCTGCCGTCATCTCCACACCTTTGTCACTGATATTGCCACCTGAGCCCTCAGTTTGTTTTTTTCCAGCTTTCGCTGCCATGACTTTATCAGGCTACATTCCCGCTTCAGTTTTTTGGTCAGTTTTGCCCTCTTAAGTGCCCAGGGAATTTTATAGTGAGGCGATTCTAAGAGCGGCGGCAGTCATATGCGTGTCATACTAAAACACAACATTGTATGAAGACCAAACCAAGCTCCCTCTGCATATTTAAGCATGGCACAATGTTCTACAGCACCCTGCAGGCTCAGTGCAGCCTGGAAATAGCTGTTTTTTAACGCGTTTCTTCTCAAAGTAATTCGGACCGAAACGAATGTTGTCGGGAAATTCGGCGAAGTCACCGAATCGAATTTTTGAGAACTTCGCCCGTCTCTAACTGTGGTATGTGAACTTTTGATAAGGGATAGTGATGAACGATCAGTAAAAATATTGTGATCTAGGCGATTACCGATTTTGAAAAATATTGCGCCGATTTATGATCGTGATTAAACGTCGATCCCCATTAAAGTCAATGGGAGAGGAAGACCAAGTTCATTCTTAGACCCAAATAGGTGAGGAGAAGCTGAAATTACCATCCACAACAGTAAACTGGATACGTGGTACATCTTAGTCAAGACAATTCAGCTCGAAGAGTCAGAGAAATGGCACATGGTAACTGGCAGGAGACCCCTATCACTTTTTGCACTAGGGACCAACAACTTATCATATATGTAGTGGCAGCAAGAACATCCCAACGGGGAACACAGAGTTTCAGCTGGCAGGGCCATAGTTTGAGTGGGTGCAGTGAGAGCCAGGGCTGCCGTCAGTCATCTATTAACCGTTTCATGGCCACATGCAGCTAAATCAAATGGGGCGACCACCCATTACTAGTTCCTATTTTTAACATATCACTGGGCCCCTTTTTTGATTAGGGCCCTGACAGGAATACTGCCCTATTGGCACCCCTGGCATCCATTTTAAAGTAGCTTGGCCCCAAAACTAGCAAAAATACCCTTACGGACACTCAGAATGAAAATTCGCAATAAGAAATTGACAATTTCAAACAAGAATTCTTCCAATGCTGCTGCTGCTACTTGCCATTCTACTGCTGGCACGTTGCTAACGTTGTTCCACCGTGACATTAGAATGTGAAGAAGATGCAACAGATGTCTGCAGTTGGTCAGTGAGCCCTGTCTCAAATTCCTGCATACTACTCTTAATTTGTGTGGGTGGAAGGAAATTGCTGACTTTTGATTTGGAACGTGGATCAAGGAGGGATGCCGCCCAGTAACTGCTGTTCATTTTGATTGCCTTGAGGCATGTGAAATTTGAAATGGGTATGTGAAAAGCTTTTTTTTTCAATATGACCTTTACTATTGGTGT
This sequence comes from Phyllomedusa bahiana, assembly GCA_025379985.1. NCBI lineage: Eukaryota > Metazoa > Chordata > Amphibia > Anura > Hylidae > Phyllomedusa > Phyllomedusa bahiana. The sequence continues at coordinate 5,066 of JAODAL010024714.1, read as the reverse complement.
CTTTTATAGTGACCTGACCACAAAAACAGCAAAAATGCCGTTACTGACCATCAGAATAAAATTTGCTGGAAGAAATTACTATTTCAAACAAGATTTTTCTAAATAGGACATTGACTATCACTATCTTTTACAGCAGCATAGCCACAACAGCAACAAAAAAGACCTTTTGGAGACTCAATAAAATTAGCAAGAATAAAAGAGTATATGAATTAAGCTTTTTTTCAATACAACCTTTACTATTGGTGTCTTTTACTGTGACCTGACCACAAAACCAGCAAAAATGCCGTTACTGACAATCAGAATAAAATTTGCAGGAAGAAATGATTATTTCAAACAAGAGTTTTCTGAATAGGACATTGACTATCGCTGTCTTTTAAAGCAGCATGACCCTAATACCAGACAAAAGGCCCTTATGCACACTCCCAATAAAATTTGCACGAAGAAATGAAGACGGTTGAGACGGCAGAAATGCCTTTATGGACACAGAGAATAAAATTAGCAGGAAGAAATTAGTATTTGAAACAAGATTTATTTGAATAGAACCTTGAATACCGCTGTCTCTTCCAGCTGCATGACCCCAAAAGTAGCAAAAATGACCTTTTCGACATTCAATAAAATTAGCAAGAATAAAAGTTTTTAAAAAACAGTTTCTGGAATAGGGCCTATATTATAGCTGTTTTTTACAGCACCATGACCCCAAAAGCTGAAAAAATTACGGACACTTTTAAAAATTGTGAAGAAGAAATGTCTGTTAGAAACAACATTTTTTTGAGCAGGACCTGGATTATAGCTGTTTTTTACAGCACCATGACCCCCAAACCATTGACACTACTAAAAATCTTTAAGAAGAAATTAATAACTGAAATAAGGTTTTTTTTTTCAACAAAACCTTTACTATTGTTGTTTTTTAGTCTCCTAACCACAAAACCAGCAAAATGACCGTTTGGGCACTCTGAATACAGTTAGCAATAAGAAATGAGCATTTTGAACAAAAAAAATTTCAATAGGAACATTTCTTTTTCAAGTGGAATGTGAAGTAGACAGGCTACTAATCCATGACCTCGGCAACTGGGGCAACAAAATCATCAGAGATCCACACTTGATTCATTTTGATAAAAGTCAAACGATCCACATTCTCAGGGGAAAGTTGGATACGTTTGTCTGTTATCACTCCTCCAGCTGTGCTGAAGGTCCGTTCTGAGATGGCACTGGCCGCTGGGCACGATAACACATCTATGGCATGCCGAGCAAGCTCAGGCCATTCATCCATTTTGGACGATTGGGTCCGAAACATGTCCAAAAATGTGTTGAGCTGCAGATAGTCGTGGACAATGATCTTAAGGCGGTCTCTGTATGTCTGATTTGTGTCCTGCATTACAGGTGTTGGTGAGGTTTTAAATAATGATTGCAGGAGGTCACCCATTAGGCTTCTGCCACACTGCCTGCTGCTGCTACTATTACAGCTACTTGCCACTCTACTGCTGTCATGTTGCTGACGTTGTTCCATCATGACATTAGAACGTGAAGAAGACGCAACAGATGTCTTGAGTTGATCAATGAGCACGGTTTCAAATTCCTGCATTCTATTGTCAATTTGTGTGGGTGGAAGGAAATTGCTGACTTTCGATTTGTAATGTGGATCAAGGAGGGTGGCCACCCAGTAACTAATGTTCATTTTGATTGCCTTGATGCATGGTTCATGATGCAGGTAATGTAGCATCCAAGCACTCATATGTGATATGCAGCTAGGATTTCCCAAGCCTCGGGGTCGAGAGGCACTAAACAGATCTTCCTCGTCTTCCTCCTCCACCTAAAATCCGTGCCAACCTCTTTCCAAGGCAGGGACATCGGTACCGTCGGTGTCCAGCCATGCCTCATCCTCCTCCTCCGCTTCCTCAGCATCAACACAACACTGTCTAGCTTCATATGCTGTACCCTGAGAACTGAAGCACTGCCCTGCATCATCCCTTGACTCGGGACCACCACCTAATGAAGACCTATAAAGTTGGGAAACTGTTGGGCCTTCTTGATCCGATGGCGAGTAAGGCTCTGTGTCTGCATCAGTGTCTGCCTCCTTCTCCGTCACTGCTGAGACCTGCTGTTTCAGAGTGTCCAACACTTGTTCCAGAACTAATATCCCCAAAATGGTCATGCTGAGAAGGGCATTGTCCTCACTGACCATTTTGGTGGCTTCTTCAAAATGTGCAAAGGTCTTTCACCTGCTTCCACTCTCTATAGCTCAACACCCCGAGGTCCGCACCATTGCTTGTCAGGCCATGCGCCACTTCATACTGCGTAATGGTACAATCGCTGGAGCATGTGGAGGGTGGAATTCCAACATGTTGCCATGTCAACAATGAGACGTTTGACGAGGAGGCCAAGATGACGCTGTAACGCAGCCAGTTGGGCCGAAGCAGGGTGCAAACGCCGGAAGTGTGAGTTCAGACCTTGAGCCTTCCTCAGCAGGCAATCAAGACCTGGGTAGCATTTTAGAAATTTCTGGATGACCAGGTTCATGACATGTGCCAGGCAAGGGATGTGCTCCAGCCTACCGATCTTAAGGGCGGCATGGAGATTTTGCCTGTTGTCACACACCATCTTGCCTAGTGTCAGGTTCTTATCACCCAGCCACTGCTCGGTCTCATTTCGCAGAGTCGTCTACAGCTTGTGACCTGTGTGTTGATGGTCTTCAAGACATATTAATTCCAACACGGCCTGGTTTCTCTTGGCACGTGATGTTACTCGTGGAGCTTGGGGGTCGGAAGCCTGCACCATCCCTGCAGTGTTTAAAAGTGCGCGCCAAGTGCGAGACCCACCATCATCACCAGAGACATCCAGCCAAGTCACCCAGTGAGCTGTCACAGAAATGTAGCTGCCTTGACTGTGCTTACTAGTCCATGTATCGGTGTATCAGTGGTCAGATGGACTTTGCTAGATACAGATGCAGCCAACACGCTGGAGATGTTATCTGACACATGGCTGGCCAGGGCAGGGACGGCTTTTCGGGAAAATAAATGCCTGCTCAGCATCTAGTATTGGGGGCAGGCAAAGGCCATGATGTGGCGGAACCCATCTGTGTCCACCAGTTGGAAAGGCAACATTTCCAAGGCCAAAAACCTGGCAATGCCAACATTCAGGCTTTTGGCTTTAGAATGGTTGGGGTGAAAGCATTTCTTCTGCTCCACAACCTGGTACACAGAAGGCTGGCCGCTAGACTGGCCGCTGTACGTCATGCAGTTCAAACTGGTGGAAGGAGAAAGGGTAGGCTGTGTCACTGGTGGTGGTGGTGGTAATTGGGCGACGGTGTGTTGCAATGAGACTGATCCTTGCTCATGCCGCTGCGGGACATGGGCAACAGAGGAGTGCTTTGTCTCGGAAGTGGCGGAGGAGGAGGAGGAGACAGAGGGTGTCACAGTGGTTGGAAGCCCAGGACCTGTGTGGCCTTTTTCCTCCAAGTGACTCCTCTTGCTTTAGATGCATGTGCCTATTCATGTTTGTGGTGGTTAAACACTTTAGATTCTTCCCTCTACTGACGCGTTGACGGTAAATCAGGCACATGACGTCGCTTGGTGAATCTGAGGCTTGATTGAAAAAGGCCCAGGCTTCACAGGTCCTGGACCTCTTCGACGGCGATAACCTAATAGCGGTGTATCCCCGCTGCAACCACTCATCATGGCTGTTGGACTAATCTCAGCGGACTTGTGCCAGCGCCCTCTCCCTTTCTGAGGCTGAACCCGCACTAACACTACTCCATCATCTTCCTCCTCGTCCACTGATGAGGCACTCACAAGCAAAGGCTGCTGAAAAGACCACGTTGGATCCGCAATGTCATTATCGACATCATCATCACAGGTAACTTCCTCACCCTGACAGTCTACATTCTGAAGCTGCGGGCTAGAAGCACAGGCACTACAAGGTGTTACCGACCACTCGGGATTTCTGCTGTATTGTGTTATCAAAGAGCTCTTCAGTACAAATGGATTATCCACAGTGGTCTGTACATTTGGGCTGCGTTTTCTTCAGGTTGGTCGACTCCTAACTCATTTGGTATAGACCCCTGTAAGATTCAAGCTATTCTCGATTGGGTCCACCCTTCATCCCTGAAGGCCCTACAGCGATTCCTAGGGTTTGCTAATTACTACGCAAACTTATTTGTAATTTTTCTGTCTTAGTTCGGCCATTGACTGACATGACTAAGAAGGGGGTGAAGTTCATTAATTGGCAACCTGAGGCCATAGAGGTGTTTAAGAAACTTAAGCAGTGTTTTGTATCAGCTCTTGTGTTGATTCAAACAGATCATAGTAAACCCTTTATCATCGAGGTTGATACTTCTGAGTATGGTGCAGGGGCTGTCCTGTCTCAGGGATCCGCTGTTATGACTAACCTTTGCCCTTGTGCCTTATTTTCACATACATTTTCCTTGGCTGAAAGGAGTTATGACGTTGGGAATCGGGAGTTGTTAGCTATTAAGTGGGCCTTCGAGGAATGTCGCTACTTCCTCGAATGTGCCCAGCATGATGTCACGGTCCTTACTGATCATAAGAACCTCACCTTTTTAGAGAATATTAAAAGGTTGAATCCATGCCAGGCACGTTGGGCATTATTTTCTACGCGCTTCAACTTTGTTGTTACTTACAGATCGGGTTCTAAGAATGTTAAAGCTTATGCGCTATCTAGAAGTTTCTGTGCCAGCCACGCATCCCAGGAGGATCCAGTACTTATATTGCCCAAGGAGACTGTCTCAGCTATTTCCCCTGATTTAGCCACTGAGATTAAGACCCACCAGGATATGAGACCTGCCAATTGTCCTTTTATCGAAGGTCTTTGTGCCCACTCGGTCCCGGCTATGATTACAAAAATAATTTCATGATTCTGTTTTATCTGGACATCCTGGAGTGTCTGGCACACAAAGGCTGATTTCTCGTATCTACTGGTGGCCTTTGTTGTCTCGTGATTTTGAGGCCTATGTGGCATCTTGTGAGGTCTGCGATCGGGCGAAGGTACCCAGAACTCGTCCTCCTGGCAAACTTTGCCCTCTACCTCTACCTGATCATCCGTGGACCCAC
>JAODAL010024713.1:0-60010 GCA_025379985.1 Phyllomedusa bahiana | reverse complement strand
GATATGGATAGAAGATAGATAGATAGATAGGATAGAATGGATAATAGATATTAGATAGATTGATAGATAGGATAGATAATAGATATGATGATAGTAGATAGATTAGAATAATAGAGATAGATAGATAGATATGAGATAGATAGATATGAGATATATAGATATGGGATAGATAGATAGATAGATAGATATGAAATAGATAGATAGATTTTTGGACACTGACACAATTTTTGTTTTTTGTACCTGTTTAGTGAAGTTCCAGTTATAGTTATATAATGGATATGAACATAAAGTCCAGACTTCATTTGAGGGGATCCACATTAAAATTGGATGAAGGGTTTAGGAGTTTTCAGCTCTTAACTGGCCGCCCTGTTTTTAAAGGGACCAAAAGTAATTGGACAAATGAAATAATTGTAAATAAAATGTTAACTTCTAATACTTGGTTGAAAACCCTTTGTTGGCAATGACGGCCTGAAGTCTAGAACTCATGGACATCACCAGACGCTGTGTTTCCTCCTTCTTAATGCTCTGCCTGTACTGCAGCGCTTTTCAGTTGCTGTTTGAGGCCTTTCTGTCGGAAGATTAGTCTGTAACAAGTGAAATGCTGCTCAATTGGGCTGAGATCAGGTGACTGACTCGGTCATTCAAGAATATTCCACTTCTTTGCTTTTATAAACTTCTGGGTTGCTTTGGCTTAATGTTTAGAGTCATTGTCCATCTTTATCATGAAATGCCCATCAATCAGCTTGGCTGCATTTGGCTGGATTTGAGCACACAGTATGACTCCAGATACCTCAGAATTCATCTGGTTGCTTCTGTCCTGTGTCACATAATCGATGAACACTAGTGACCCACTGCCACAGGCATCCATGCATGCCCAAGTGGCCACACTGCCTACAGCGATGATGTTGTATGCTTTGGATCAGGAGCTGTACAACGCCTTCGCCAAACTTTTTTCTTTCCATCATTCTGATAGAGGTTGATCTTGGTTTCATCTATCTAAAGAATCTTCTTCCAGAACTGTTCTGGCTTTTTTAGATGTTCTTTAGCAAAGTTAAATCTAGCCTTTTTATTCTTGATGCCTATAAGTGGCTGCACCGTGCAGTGAATCCTCTGGATTTACTTTCACGCGGTCTTCTCTTTATAGTAGATTTGGATATTGAAACGCCTACATTCTAGAGAGTATTCAAAGACCTACTGTGTGCTCAAATCCAGCCAATCTGATTGGTTGGCGTTTCATAATACAGATGGACAATGACCCAAAACATAAAGCCAAAGCAACCCAGGAGTTTATTAAAACAAGAAGTGGAATATTCTTGAATGGCTGGGTCAGGCACATGATCTCATCCCAATTGAGCAGCATTTCACTTGTTAAAAAGTAAAATCAGACAGAAAGGCCATAAACAAACAGCAACTGAAACCCGCTGCAGTAAAGGCTGAGGCAGAGCATTAGCAAGGAGGAAACAACGTCTGGTGATGTCCGTGAGTTCTAGACTTCAGGCCACCATTGCCAACAAAGGGTTTTCAACCAAGTATTAGAAATTAACATTTTATTTAAAATTATTTAATTTGTCCAGTTACATTTGGTCCCTTTAAAACCAGTTTGGCTCATGCTAAGGAGCTGAAACTCCTAAACCCTTCATCCAATTTTAATGTGGATCCCCTCAAATGAAAGCTGAAAGTCTGGACTTTATAGTTATGTAATGGACATGGATATAATTTGAATATGTTTCAGTAAACAGGTGCAATTTTTTTTTGTAATTTTGTGTCAGTTTCCAATTATATATGGACCTAACTGTAGACAGATAGATAGATAGATAGATAGATATATGAGATAGATAGATATTTTATAGGTAAATAAATAGAAGTTAAACAGATAGATATATATATAGAAATAAGAAGATAACTTCTTCAGTCACTTGTGTCACACCTGACTAGTTTCGACCTCAAATTATCTTCTATTCCTTAAGGTTCACATACTTTTGCCATTCACAGATAAGAGATATTGGATCATTTTTCTCAATAAGTCATGACCAAGTCTAAAATGTTTGACTCATTAGCTTTAATTGGTTCTCTATATCTACTTTTAGGACTGGTGTGCTTTAGGTCAAATTTATGCAGAAATCTAGTAGTACAATGTTTAACCATGTTAGCCATAGAAAGCAGTAATAGAGTGAAGAACCCATGGCCACCATTGATGTGGAATCCCTGTGTACTAACATTCCCCATAACAAAGGAGTTGCAGCAGGTTGGGTGCACCTGGAAAACAAAACCTCCCAACAAAACCAGTAACACAACTAATATGATTAATTTTTACTCACAATTACTTTACTTTTAGGGCGGAGCAATATCTTCAACAAATGGGAACATCAATGGGGTCAAGATGTGCACCAAAGTATGCAAATCTCATTATGGAAGAACTGGAAGGAGCATATTTATCACCATTCACCACCAAACCTATGATTCAAGTTTGTTATATCAATGATATTCTGATTATCTGGACTGCAGGTGAGGAGGCCCTACTTGAATTCCACAACGACTTTAATGACTTTCATCCACCATCAACCTTAAACATTCAGATAGTGAAATCCACTTTCTGGAGACCACTATACACAATAAAGACACCGGCTACTCACATCAATATACCACAAAGCAACAGACAGAACTCCTCCTGAAAACACGCTTCCCCCCAAAACCCAAAAAAACAATCTATTCTATACAGCCAGGTTATATAATACAATCGTATTTGCAAACCTGGATAACTTAGGACAGAGTTCCTCCAACTCGGCTACAAACCTAAAGTGACGGACAACCAAATAAAGAAAGCGGCAGCTATTAACAGGGACAGTCTGCTCACATACAAAGAGACCCAGCATGAAGCCCGAGTGTCCCTATTTCACATACTTCTGTACAACCCACAGCTGGAGATTTGATGGAGGATGGAGAAGGAGCTCCAACCTGTGCTACATAGGGACAACAGACTCAAAGAAATACTCCGTCTCCAGGGCCATCTTTTCCATTGGGCACACTAGGCAGTTGCCCGGGGGTCCCTCAAGTCTAGGGGCCACAGGTGGGGTATGTTTGTTCCAGAAATACAAAAAACATACCCATAATCCCATGGTTGGCTTTGCTTCTTTTACTGTTTCTGTATTTTTAGGATTTGCAACCAAAAAAACCTGGGGGAAGAAGGAGCAAAAAGGTCCCTGCTCTGTCAAACAGTCTTTTTCAACATAAGTGGCATGATAAATATGGGTTCTTGGAGATGCAAGGGGATGACCTGGTATAAATTTGGACAGGGCCCACTGCAGGCTCTGGGGGGGGGCCATTATGCTGTTGAACGGGGCCCGCCGTCCCCCCTTCCCTTTTTTTTTGGCAACCACCAAACTGTGACATATTTGGCAAGAATCCCCGAAGGCCCCAACCAAAATGGCCCTCCCCCTTTGGGCAAAACCGGTGCAAACTTGCGGCACTCCACCCCGCTGCGTGTCCCCTGTCCCACTCACAGCAGGGCAAAAAATAGTGGGGACATTTTCCTGCGGTTATGGGGCGGGGCCCCCCACCACAGGCTCACGTGGGGGTAAAGGGAAAGGGGTTTATCAGCTTAGAACATGCCCCCAATTTACTATTATAACAGCAGAAACAATTCCCCAGGGGCCCCCTTTTCTCCAAAAAGACCACTCTTTTAAAGTTTTGGGGGTTTTTTTGTTTCAATTGGACTTTTTAAAGAGCAGGGGGGAGAAAAAGGGAAGGGGAATTAAAATTTAATGCAAAAATTTCAAAACTTTGTAATTGGCTTTAAGGATCAGTCGTGGTGGATAAACAGGACCAGTCCTTTAGTTTGCTTAACCGCTCAGGCTTATTTGCCTTAGTTTTGACAGTAACAAAAACCGGGGGCTTAACTTCAGCAAAAATGCAAAACATAAAAAAGTTCACCACATTCCGTGCGGGACACTTACAGTTGTGTTTGATCAGGCCTCCAACCTTCCTTGTCTCCAACTGAGACCGGCGTGTTGTCTTTTCTTGGATCTCTCCTGTGCCACCAGCTTCCCCAGCACACGAAAATCAATCCCCCTTCCCCCCCTGATCTCCCCCCCTTAATACACCCGCCAAACTCTGGCTGGACCCTGAAGATGTGGGAGCAGTACCCACCCAACTCTTGACTGCTCCTTTGAAAACCAGACCCAGACTATTTCCTGCAAGCATACAAACAGAAAACTATTGAACCCTACCGGCTGACATGAAATTAAGTTTTCACCTCCCCAATCCCAGGGTCCTTGGGTGACACATTCTCGGGGTCCCCAAAATCCCCTTCTGTCCTTTACAAGCCCCCCCCTTTGCCCAGCCGTGGTTCTGGGCACCTTTACTATCATGCAGTGCCCCCTTTGCAGGGATCGGCTTTTCCCTGTTTTTCCCCGGGCCCTATGTTCTACCGAGAATTAAAAATTTGTGGGCCCAAGAACCAGCGGGTGACCCAGCATTCTTCCCTTTCTTCTCTCTTAGCCCTGAGAGGGCTGATTGACACCCCCCTAAACCTGCGCCCCGGGGGTAAAACGCGGGACCCCCCGGGGCCCACTTAATGGCTAGGCCTTTTTCTCATTATCGAGTAATTTTTCTCGGGGGACAGCTTTTACTCAGATAGCTTACCGGGGCTCTTCCCATCTACTCCCGAGAAAACACCCCCCAACCCCGCACCCGACCATCTTCTGAAAAAAAATTCCCTAAAAAACCCGGGGCAACCAAAACACGGGCTGCCCTACAGGGGTGATTTTAATTTTTTAAAAAGGCCCCCCTTCGCATCTGGGGGACCATTTAATTGTGGCGTTTTGGTTCCTTTTGTCAGGTCGGGGGGGGCCCGCAAACTCTGCAAAATTGGGAAAGAATCGCCCTTTCCCCCCAAATTCCAGGAAGCCCGACCTTTTTTTTTCGGGGGGGGGCCAGCTTTTGGATGGCTTCCTTTTTATTAAGTTAGGTTGATCACCCCCCCCCCAAGTGTCCCTAAGTCCCGGGCTTTTTTCCTCCCTAAGGCGACGTGGGTTAACCGGAAACCCCCCTTCCCTTAACCCCCCCGGCACCCTGAACCTTTAGCAGTGACTTTCCCAGCCCCTGACTAAAAATGACTATGTCATCCAGATGGGCTGCCATTTTTCCCTTGGGGGGACGGAACCCCGCCCTGGCCCTCGGGAAGTGGCGGGGTCCCTGAAACCCAAAAAGGCTCGGACTTTGAAAAGACCTTCAGGTGTGGAGAACGCTCTTTTTCCCTAGCCTCCTTTATAAGGAATCTCCAAATCCCCTTTTGGAAAGGTTCAGGGTCATGATATCCGAGCGGGCCCCCAGTCTCTCTATCAAAATTCATCACTTGGGCAGGGGGTGGCATCTACCTTGCCCTCGTTCATTTTTACGAAAATTTACAAAATCGCCATTCCCCATTTGGGCTTCGGGACGAGGAAAATGGGCTGCCACCTACTTTTTGTTTTCCCTCGTTACCCCCAAGGCCAAACCCTTTTGGGACCTTCTTCGCAATTTTTTCCCCTGCGAGCTTGGGGGTACCCATGGGGTTTTAAAAATCCCCTTCCCTGGGGTCAGTGTTTAATTCATGCCGACGAGGGGTTCGATGGGGTTCCGTAAAAAAATTCTCTTTTCGTAAAAGCCAAGTGTTTCCCACTGCTGCTTCTAATGGCGACAGGGTCCTCCCACTTTAACCTCCTCAATGGCTGGCGTCGTTGGGCCACAGCGACGGGGTTCAAAGGGGTCCATCTTTCCGGGGTTTTAAAGTTTCACTGATACACTTGGTGGGTTTCCCTCCTGCCTGGTTGGTGTACCCTGAAATTTCACTTCGCTACTTTTTCGACTCCCTCATAGGGCCCCTTCCCTTTTAAAAAACAAAACTTGCTTTTACTGTGGGTACCAGCACCAGAACTGGTCCCCCGGGTTTAAAACTCCCTGAGACGGGCTGACCTATTAGACCTTGCCTGGACCTCTTGAGCCTGAAGAAGATGTCCTTCACAATCGGCTCCCCTGGCTATTCTCCCTGCATTGGGCGATATGTTATTACACTTTATGGGGAGTGCCCTCCCCTTCCCAGGTCCCTTTGGGCAACTCCAACAACCCCCGGGGGTGTCTGCAAAAAAAACTCAAATGGGAAAAACCCTGGGATGTTGGGGCCCTCCTGAGGAAAACAGCGATAGGGTAGAGAAAACCCCAGTCTCGCCATCCTTTTCAACTCCCTTTTTTAACATAGCCTTCCGGGTCTTGTTAAAACGTTTTCGCCCACCGTCTTTTGGGGAGAAAACAGAGGTCGGGTGGGTAATTTTTAACATTTTCAGGGGGTCCGCATCACCCTTGAATGAACGGGGTCCCCTGACCGTCAAATTTCCTTAGGTTCCCAACCCGGGAAAAAACATCGAAAAAACCCCTTTGGGCTTGCCCTTGGGGGAAATATTTTGAGGGGGACTGCCTCGGGGTCCCGGGTTTGCAAAATGCACGACCGGTATACTGGTGTTTTGGCGACTTCCCCAGGGGTCCCCCCAATCCAGGGAATTCAATCAAAAGGCACCTCATAATGGGGAAGTGGATCAGGGGGGCTGGGGAAAGTGGGTACCGGGGAGGGTTTTTGGCATGGGGAGGACTGGCAATATCCTTAAATCTGTGGGTCCCCCCGGCAATGAATCTCTGAAGGATCCTTTCCTGGGTTTTCTCTGACCCCAAATGCCCCCTAACATGGGAAAGGGCCGGTCCATACCTCTTCCTTATGGTTTGGCACCCGAGTTGTTCTACCCACTCACCCTGACTTTGGTACCCCTATAGCAGGTCCCCCTTCATGGCAAATGGGGGTACCCCTTTTCACCCCGGGCCTTGGGGACCCTTTAACCACCAACTATTCGGGGCCCCCTCAAGGTCTCATCCTGGAGTTTTTGGGCCGACCCCCAAAAATTTTTCCCGGGGGCACCCTAATCGGGGGGTACCTATCAGGGTTTTCCCCTCATTGTCCCCATTAACAAGAAAAAAGGAAATCCTAGGTCACCCTCTGGCTAGTCCCCCCACGGGGTACCGTACCTGTAGGGGCTCCGGGAGGCGATGGTTGTGGTAGTGCCCGTTCCCCCCGAGGGCAGAAACAAAGGAAAAACTGCCATATTATATCATACATCGGAGGGACCACCCTACTGGTGGGGCCCCAACTCCCCCGCTCTGTTTCCGATTCCCGAGCCCCGGGTAACCCTTGGTCCCCATGAATACAGGTAACCCCATGCTCTTCACTGGGATCACCTCACGTGTAATAGCAGCTGAGAGGGCTAACCCGACTCCCCCCTCCCAAAAGTCCGAAACCGGAGTCCCATTGACAGTCATTGGCAGTTGGGGCCCCCCCTCCCCTGCAGGGAACCGCCCACATGCAGTGTGGGCAACAAGGAAGACCGCCGTCCCGCCGAGCAGCCATCGGTTCCGTGTAGGGGGCACTGGGAAACTCTATGTCCTGGGGGATGGCAAACCCCAACAAACCACCTCCCGGGGTCCCCCTTGCTTCCCGGGTTTTTGGTCCCCCCCTGCCCTTTTTGGGGGATTCAGTGAAGACTCTGCTGCCGGTTTCTCCCAAATCTTTTGGGCTTTCCCAGTGGGGGACTTTCGAAACCCGGGGCCCCGGGGTTCTTAGCTGTGAAACGTTTAACCCAAACTCACCAGGGTATTGAGACTTCGGGCCCCCCTTGGGGGCCACCCCGGTTTTGGGTGGTCGGGGGGGGAAATTAACCGACCTATCTACTCGGCCACCTCTGGCCGGGGTGCATACATCTGGCTGTACCATTTTTGCCACCAGATGAAAAAAATCAAAATCTGGGGACCCGGTAGGCTTGTCCGACAAAAAGTTTCCAAGGGGACCGCTGGGCCCCCCCGCCATGGGTAAAACCCCCCCCGTTGCCGGGGGTTTACTTTCAATTTGGGGGACTCTTAATCCTGGAGGGAAAGGCACAATAAGCCTTCCGGGTTCCCCGGTTTAAAAAGGGGGAAGACCTCGCCCATTACCCGGTGGTAGCTGTTCTTGGGGTTTGCCAACCCCCAAACCAGGAGGTATGTTCGCGTCCTCCTCTAGTTCAGTTTTTGCAAAGTTCCCTACGCCCTTCGGGCATTATTATGTTGCTGTCCGGCGGCGCTGGTTTTTTCCGGGCCCGGATATCCTGGGTCGCTGTTGAATCTCAGACGGTTGGGTTTTCCCGCGAGCCCCCATGGGTTCCCTATGAGCTTGCGTTGCTGCGCCCTGAGTTTTGTGGAGTAGCCCTGGCTTCCGCATGAGTTTTCTGTTGCACTTGTAAGCCCCTTTTATGGGTCTGTGTGAGCTTCCATAGCCCCTTTTTGGGCCGCTGCTGCTGTGCACTAATGCTGTGCTGTGCACTTTAAAATGCTGCTGCTGTGCCTTGTTGCACTAGGGTGACATGTATATGGCTTTACGCCCGTTTTTTTTGGGGTTACTGCGCCCCCCGCCGAATCCCCCTGTCGGACGCGGGGTTTAGGTTTGGGGAGTGTTCGCCCCTTTCACAGCGGGCCCCGCATGAAGGGGCGGGCATGGGCGCCTGTGGGCGCGGGGTGGGTTTGGGGCGGGACGCGGGGCGCTGAAAACCAGGCATGACGTGGCAGTCGGCAAAGCGGGCGCGTGCAGCGCTCGGCCTCCGACAGGAACCTGGGTTTTTTTTTGGTCAAATGCTCGGCGGCGGAAAAGTGAAGCAGGAAAATGGGAAACATCGGGGAAACAACAAAAAGATGCAACGGGAAACCCCGGGCCCCTCCGCTCCTTTCAGAAAGGGAGTGGGGGGGGGGGGGGGGGGGGGGGGGTTTTCCGAAAATTTTCCCTTTATAAAGCGGAAAAACAGTGCGGAAAAGAGGCTAACGTAAAAAAAAAACCAAAATTTTTAAAAAAAACACTTTTTTAAATTTCTGGGAAACGGCGCAATATCAAAAAAATTATAAATAGTGAAAAATTCCCGGGAAAAAACCCAGAAATTTCCAAATTCTAAAACCTTTCTCTTGGTCGGCGAAACCGCCCAATCAGAATAGGAGCGACAGTAAAACCCTTTAAAAACCTAGGGGGAAGGTTTTGCCAACCCAAATAAAAGGGGGGAAACAGTTCAAAATACAGAAAAAAATGCAGAAAAGAGCTGTTTGGTTTTAAGTCCCCGGGGACTTGGCTGCTCACCAATCAAAATAGGACGACAGAGACCCCTTTAAAAACCTATGGAAAAACAAATTAAACCAAATCAGAATAGGAGCGCCCAAAGCCCCATTTTAGTCAAAGGAGAAGTTTAGCCCAATAGAACCCAAGGCGGGTAATTCAAAATTTACAGTAAAAAAAAAAAAGAAAAGAGCTGTTTGGGCAACTACGGGGGTTGGCAAACCCCCCAAATCAGAGCGCGGGGCTACTTCCCCCAAATTATAGTCATGGAGAGATGGGCGTTTGGGAAAATCCCCGTGCTCAGCGCCGTGCGGCAATGAAGTATTAATAAAAAAATAATTTTTTTAAAATTTTAAAAACATTATCAGAAAAAAGACCCAAAACCCCTTTTTTAAAATAAACCCATTTAAAAAAAACCCGAACAAGCTTTTTGTCGCCGAGCCCCCGGGCGCTACATAGGGAATTGAAATTGGGAGAGAATTCCCGGGGAAATCCCAGTAATTCAAATTTTTTTAAAGGGTTTTTCCTCTTTGGGGTCGGCAAAAACCCAAGCCAAATCAGAATGGGAAAGGAAAACCTTTTCCCATTAAAAACCTATGGAGGAGATTTCCCCCAACAAAAATAGGAGCGAAAATTTCCCCCTTTAAAAATCCTAGGGAAAGAAAAATGCCCAAATTTCATATTAAAAGGCGGGCCCGTTAAAAAAATACAGTAAAAATGCAGAAACGAGCTGTTTTTTGAAGGGGCGGGGCTCGTCCAATTACCCCTCAGAGCGCGAGCTACTTTTCATAGAGTTCTATGGGGAAAAAAGAAAACTGAGCGGGGCTCTGTGTTTGGCAAATTTTAAAAAAGGGGGGGAAAGGGGGCCATTATTTTGGCCAATGGGAGAGCGAGCACGCCCCAATGGGGTTTTCAAATGCAATCTGAAATCAAACTGAAATGGCTGAAATAAAATTAAAACACAACAGAAGGGGGCCCCTATGTGTAAAAAAAAACGAATAATAAAAAGGGGAACGAAAAAAAATTTATTACATCAAAAAAATCTTTTTTAATTTTTTTATTTTCGTTGCACCCAGCTTTTGATCCCTTGGGCCCCAACGAAAAAAAAGAAAAAAACCAGGGTTTTTATTGTTTTAAAAAAAAAAATTTCCCTTTTCCCCCCTTTAAAATTATTGTTTTATTTTCACATCGGGACAACTTCTGTGGGTCTTAGAATTTGATTTCGGCCATTTTACATTTTGATTTCAGTTTGGGCCTTAAAAAACCCCACCCGGGCGTCGTGGGGCTCTCCCATTGGCCCCAAATTTAACGGGCCCCTTTTAAAACTTACCCAAATCAAAAGAGGGGCCAGAATTTTCCCCTTTTCCCCCAAGAACTCTATAGAAAGTACTCGCCCCCTTGTTTGGGCCCAACCCGGGCCCGACCCCCCCGGGGCTTAAAACCAATCAGCTCTTTTTGAAATTTTTAAACTGTTTTTTGGAACTTCCCGCCTTTGAATATGTTTGGGGTCAATTTTTCCCCTAAAATAAAAAGGGACATTTTTCGCTCCTTTTTAAATTGGCGGGGTTTATCCCGCCCAAATGGGAATGCTTAAACATTTAAATTTAAACGTTTTTTCCCGGCAATTCCCCTCTTTTTCAATTCCCTATTAGCCCCGGTCTCGGCCCCAACCCCCCCGGGGTTTGTTGGGTTTTTTAAAGCTTTTTTTGTAAAAAAGGGGGTTTTTGCTTTTATTTGATAATTTTTTTACATTAATAAAAAAAATTTTTTTTTATTAATATTCATGCCGCACGGCGCTGAGCACCGAAAAGCATTGCCCCCAAAACTCCCATAGACTATAAAGGGGGGAAATAGCTCACGCTTTTGGGGGTTTGGCCCAGATAGCCAAGCCCCCCTAGCTCAGCCAAACACCTCTTTTCAAGGGATTTTTTCAGTATTTTTAAAAATCCCGCCGGGGGATTCTGAATTTGGGTTTTAAAATTTTTCCTAGGCTAGAAAGGGGCTCTGCGCTCCTATTCTGATTGGGGTGAGGTTGCCAATCCCCGGGAGCTTAACCAATAGCCTTTTCAGCAAATTTTTCCGTAATTTTTAACTATCCCCGTGGGGGTTTTGATTTGGGTTTAAAATTCCCCCTGGGTTTTTAAATTGGGTTTACTGTCGCTCCCAAAAATGATTGGCCCGGGTTTTTGCCCGGGCCCCTTTTAGAAAAAATTAAACTTTCTGAATTTTTAATTACTGTATTTTCCGGGGAAATTTTCCCAAAATCCTAAATTTTTGAATTAGGATTTGGAAAGTGATTTTTTTGTATGTTTTTTTTTTTTTTAGGTTTCAGCTCCCATTTTCCTGAGAATGTTGAACGCCTTTATAAGGCGATTTTGATTCATACTCCGCACCGACATCTGGAATGATTTCTCGCTGTTCCAGCCTGTCTCGCATCGGAACTGTTTTTCGAAGCAGTCCCGCACGGCGCCTAAGTCCCGCACTGCACCTCGGTACCCGCACTGCGCCCCACACACTGGCGGAGCAGACTCTTCCCCGCATGTATGAGCGCACCGCCTCGGACGGCGAATCATAGGCGCAGCGCCACACTGCGCCTCAGTCCCGCACTGCGCCTCGGTACCCGCACTGCGCCCCACACACTGGCCAGGCGCGGCGGACTTTTCCCCGCATGTATGACCGCACTACCTCCGGCGGCGAATCATAGGCGCAGCGCCGCACTGCGCCTCGGACCCGCACTGCGCCTAACACACTGGCGAGGCGCGGCGGACTTTACATGCTATGTATGAGCGCGCCCTGGCCCCGACATAAATCAGGCACAGATTCCGCCGGAAAACTGGCGGAAAGGTGCGCCCCGACCCGGCGAGATTCATACATGTCGCCCTAAGGCCTCGTTCACACGGCTTATTTTGCCGTGGATTGGCGCACGTACTGCGCGCCGGATTTGCGCTGCAGTACGGCGCCAATCGCGGCGGCAGCAATTACGGTAATCCACTGCTCTCATAGAGAACAGTGGAAATCCGTCGCTTCCTCCCCGCTCGGCGAATCTGCCACGGGGTGAGAAAGTGACATGCACATTATTTACGGCGCGTACGGCGTGGTAGGATAACACAGGACCAGTCCTTTAGCTCTGCGGGACACTTACAGTCCTGTGTCTGATCAGGCCTCCAACCTTCCTTGTCTCCAACAGAGACCGGCGTGTAGTCTGTTCTTGGGATCTCTCCTGTGCACACCAGCACTCTCCCAGCATCACAGACAATCAATCACACCTTCCCACCTGATCTCCAGGCTTACATACAGCCGCCAAACTCTGGCCTGGACCTGAAGATGTGAGAGCAGTCACCCAACTCTATGACTGCTCCTGTGAAAACCAGACACAGACTATTTGCTCTGCAAGCATACTAACAGAAAACGTATGTCAGCAACCTACCGCTGCTGACACCTGAAAATTACAGGTTTTCACCTCACCAATGCCAGTGTCCTTGGTGACACATATCTCTGGTCCACCACAATCCCTTCTGTCCTCTTAGAGGGCTCAACATCCATGTCAGTTTCATGTCACACTATGTGTGAGCTATGGGGGCCACAGTTGATGATCCTCATGTCACGCCTCACAAGTTTCCAGATTTTATGTAAATAAATTCTCTGCCTATTTTGCATTTTGTTATTTTAAGCTCCTTTGAAGACCCTTCTCGTGTATAAAAAGTCTTTAAATTTTCAGTTTCTTGTATAACATTATGTCTGATAAAAAGAGCCAGTACTCTTGAAAGCTCACCATCAAATATACTCAGCCTCTAAAAGGTATCGCCTGATTTCTTCACTCTATTACTGCAGGAATCTAGAGAATTCTTAAGGGTTCACAAACTCCCAAGCTCCAGTGTACCCTGCCTGGTGCCAGTGTTGTAACCTGGCAAGTGGCTGTGGCCCCATTGACTATATTCGGTTGCTAGGCAAGCAGTAGATGCTTCCTCTGCTTCGCCTCCTGTCCTGCACCTCGGCCTTGCTGGATCGGGCCCCTGCTCTCCTGCTCTGGATGCACAGCAGCATCAGGTTACTATGGCAGCTGGAGCCCAAAGATGACGTCAGGCTTGGGACCTGCTAAAGAGCATTCGTCCTGCCATGAATTGCTCTTGATTGTGGTTCATTACTCACCCGTCTCTCGTTGCCTGTGCTACTGTTCACAGTTCGATTTCTAATTGATCCTGACCTTGACTTTGTTCCTGGATATTACTCTGCTTCGCTCACTGAATTCTTCATCTGGTACCTGTCGTTCTATTCTTTACCCTTGGCCCTGTTCCTGACTAAGCTTTTATGTCATCCTCTGGTCTGTCTCATCCTGACATCACCTAGCTCTAACCCTTGGCTCCATTCCTAACTTCGCTCCCATCTTGTCCTCTTCCTGACCACTCTCCTCATTATGACCCTTAACTCCATTTCTAACTTTGCTTCCATCTTGTCCTCTTCCTGGCCACTCTCTTGGCTCTAAACTTGACTACATTCCAACTTTGCTTCCATCTTGTCCTCTTCCTAACCACTCTCCTGGATATGACCGTAGACTCCATTCCTAACTTGTCTCCCATCTTGTCCTCTTCCAGACCACTCTCCTGGTTATGACCCTTGGTTCCATTTCTAAATTCTCTCCATCTTGTCCTCTTCCAGACCACTCTCCTGGTTACGACCCTTGGTTCCATTTCTAACTTCTCTCCATCTTGTCCTCTTCCTGACCACTCTCCTAGCTCTTACCCTTGACTCCATTCCTAACTTTGCTTACATCTTGTCTTCTTCATGACCATTCTCCTAAATATAACCCTAGACTCCATTCCTAACTTATCTCCATCTTGTCCTCTTCCTGACTACTTTCCTGGCTCCGACCCTTGACTCCATTCCTAGCTTCTCTCCATCTTGTCTTTTTCTTGACCACTCTCCTGGCTCTAACCCTTGACTCCATTCCTAACTTTGCTTCCATCTTGTCCTCTTCCTAGCCATTCTCCTGGATATAACCCTAGACTTCATTCCAAACTTTTCTCCATCTAGGTTATGGATTCTAAAAAACATTTATAAACTGGTCCAACAAGTTGCCCAGGAGGCCTCCTGCCATCAAAAGATTAACAGGATCTCAGGGAATCCCCAGTCTTTTGAATGGTCTACAGTCATCTCCCCCTGTTCCTCCAGGAGCTCCTGATTCAGCAGAATTCATTTATAACCACCCAACTAATGCCTACTGCACTGGTACCAATTCTTTATCTTCTATCACCTCCAAGGTATACTAAGGATCCTAAGATTTGTTGAGGGTTTGTTAACCTTTGTACCATACACCCTTAATCTATCAATTTCCCCCGATATCATTAAGATAGCCCATGTATTTGCTTTGCTCTTAGAAGAAGCCCTGGCCTAGGCATTAACCATGACAGAACGATACAACTATATCATCTCTGACCTCCTTCCTGTATACATTTTGGAGAGTGCTCAAGGAATCAGCTCATGTCTGCTCTGCAAGTCTCTCTAATATTGTAGATGTAACAAGGAATTTCCAAGATTGTACAATGTACCATCACATTCTGCATCTTGGCTTCAGAGTTGGCATTTAATTATGAGAAATTGGAGTTGAGTTGATACTTGGGGCCCACCAGTGGAGATAGTTATCAGGTCCCAACAATGGAGATGATTCTTGGGGCCCACAGTGGAGTTGATACTTGGGGCCCACAGTGAAGTTGATACTTAGGGGGCCCCCCAGGGGAGTTGATTTTTGGGGGTCCCCCGTGGAGTTTTTTTGGGGAATTTTCTTGGGCCCACCGGGATTTGATTCTTGGGGGTCCCCCGGGGTTGGGGGAATGATTACTTGGGGGCCCAGGGGGGGGAAAAAGGGAAATATTGGTTTCTGACTCACAGCGGTTGATTCTTGGGGCCCATCAGGAAGTTGGTTTCTTGAGGCCCACCAGTGGAGTTTTTTCAGGGCTCACAGTGGATTTGGTTTCTCGGGGCCCACCAGTGTTGTTGATTCTTAAGATCCACCAGTGGAGTTCGTTCTTGGGACCCACCAGTGGAGATGATTCTTGGGATCCGCCAGTGGAGATGATTCTTGGGGACTACCAGTGGAGTAAATTATTGGAGCCCACCAGTGGAGTTGATTCTTTTGGCCCATTCTAAAGCTACAGTACATGACTGCATATACTGCACATGACTCTTGCTTTCTGACTCTTTTTATCTCTTTTTTTCCCTGGAAGGGGCCCGTCAGGCAAGGGGTCCTCCTGGGATTTCACCTAGTTCCGTGTGGCCCAGTGCGAGCCTGTGTGAGAGGGCATTTAAGTGTTTATAGGTGATAGCTCCCTCCATTCTTCTAGTTTCCTTCCCTTTTCTCCCTCTAATTTTCCCTGGCTGGTACATTGCAGACTTTGTATATTCCAGATTGGCCCCTCCTATAGTGTAGGATATTTAATACCCTTTCAGGGCTGACGGTTTCCTCTTTCCCCGGGACATCCAGGGGCATGGTTAAGTTTGCTATGAGATGTTGTCCATTCTGATTTTTCTAGTGGTTTTGGGCCTGGAATCTTGCAGTCACAGCAGTGGCCTTAAAGGGTGATAAAGTATCCAGGGTGACTTGGTTCTGGGAGTCCAGTGGTGATTATACTTCGTCAAGACAAGAAGGTTTACGCTGAAGAGTTTATTGGATTTTTTAACATTTTTTTCATTAGGGGGGTTTAAAAAGCGAAAACCCACCTTCACCCAACACTGGTTCTGGCTGTGTCTATCTTGGGGGAGGGGAGTTTTCCTGGTGACCTCAAGGTGAGTGACGTCCTATCAGTCTAAATCCAGAGACCAAATCAGTGGTGTTTTTCTCAAAACATTTGGAAAAACATTGTATCTGGAAATTTTTCCCCCACCTCCAGGGGGGGTTTTTTTTTATTGTCCATAAGAAAAATGGTTTACTCACAACCTGTGCTGAGTACTGTGGACTGAATAAGACTCCTCTGACAAAAAAAGTAGCCCCTTCTGATACAAGATTGCGTTAAAGTTTTGCTTCACCAAGTTGGGTCGATGGGGCCTGAAACGGATCAACAAAAGGACCATTGGGGAAACTGCTTTCAATACCCAGGACTGGTAATACCAATCCTGATCTGCATTACGCTCCTGGCGTCTTTCAGCAACAACTTTCTCTAGCATGGTTAAGAAAATTTTTTTGGGCCATACAAAATAAGATGGGGGCCTACCACCTAATGACGATAAACTAAACAGCAGCAATAATAAAAGATATAAATCAGTGTTTCTCAACTCCAGTCCTCAAAACCCACCAACAGTCCAAGTTTTCAGGATTTCCTCAGTATTGCACAGGTGGTATAATTATGGTCAGTGCATTCTGTGGGAGATCCTGAAAACACGACCAGTTGGTGGGGCGTGAGGACTGGAGTTGAGAACCACTGATATAAATGATACTGCCATGCATCAGAGAACCCATATCGTATTGCCAGAGAGCAAAAAGCCACCGGTTACTTGTTCCCCACAAAAAGGAACAATGTTCTTGTACCTATTTGGGCCCCTTCAACCTTAGGGCCCCATAGCAGTCGCTATGGCTACTTTGGCTATAGTTACACCCATGTCTTCAGGGATATCCTCTATGAATAAGTTGCAGACTATTTGGATGACATTTTCATGTTGCAGTTTGCATGAGAACTCTTTGTATGATATGTGTCTCTTTAATGGGCAGTTTACACGGCACTGGACAAATACCGGTCGGTTTATCCTACCGGTATTTGTCCAGTTTGTGTGCCGTCCCCCACGGCTGCGGTGGGACGGCTTTTCTCCGCAATGAGCAAAGAAAAGCCCTCCTCCTTCACATTGACTTCTTCATATTCCGGACGAAAACCGGACCGAAGAATGAACATGATCAATGTTTTTCGGGCGGCCGGTTTGAAAAACCGCCGGGCGGAAAACCCGTGCAGTGTGGGCCGCTGCACGGGTTTTCCATAGAGCCCTGTTAGTTTGCGGACGGTTTTTGCAAAACCGCACACCGTCTGAAAAACCAGGCGCAAACCGGTGCCATGGGGACATGCTATGACTTTGCGAGCCTGAGTGGACTTATATAGTATGTCCGGTTATCCAGTTTAGATTATTACCTTGTACTAGTAAATTAAACAGAAGATTTTACTGATATCCACTGTACTTTTTGGTTCTAAACCATATTATCAAGAAACAGTGGCCTCCTTTTCTGGGTATCAGTATCTTTTCTGAGAGACTGCATATGGATCCAAATAAAGTCTGAACTGGCTGCAACCTGCGGGTCTCAAGGTTTTCTTGGTTTTGCGAAATGCTGTCAATTTTCCAAATCTACCCTCAAGCCCTTGACATAACTCTCACAGACTTAACCCCGAAAGGAGGGAATACCCATGAATGGCCAACTTCCACTTACTTTTTTTAGGCCTTTTTTGTCATCTCAGTCCTGTTTTCCCTCAACCCTAGTTTTCCATTATCTAGATCAGGGGTGTCAAACTCAGACCTGCGGGCCAAATCTGGCCCTCAGTGTAATTATATTTGGCCCACAACAAGTAACAGCCAGGAAGTGTACAGAGTAGAAGAGGAAGGAACCAGGAGTCATTACTCTGTTCTCACTGAGACCCTCCCCTATGCATAGAGCAGAGAAGGGACCACAACTGTGGGACTACGGAGAAATAAGGATCTAGAGCCTCAATACTGGGGCTAGGTCTTCTAAGCAATATGAAAATGCCCTCCAAAATCTGACCGCATTTTCACATCACTGGAATGTGGAGCACCACCGTGTTTTTTCGCGGTTTTTTTTCGGATTCCCAGTGGCCCAGTACATTGGGGCTAATGGGAATCTAATGGCGGTCTGGTGGAAAATATGTGTTCTATATTACGCCGGACGGTTTTAGATTTTGGAAACCGTTAGTATAAAATACGGGCTGTGTAGACTACAGCACGATTTTCTATTGAGGGCTACACAGCGCAGGGTACGGTCAGATTTTCAGTGGATTCAAAATACTGAATCCGCTGAAAAAATTACCAAAATCCAGTGCTCTATAGACATAGACTAAGGCCCCGTTCACACGGCGGTTTTGGCCACGGGTTTCGCCGCGGCTCTCGCGGACAAAATCTTGTCGATACTCGCCGCAAACTCGCGTCTCCCGACGCGGGTTGCGCCGCGGGCGCTGGGCGTGGTCTTGGCGTGAGTGGGGCGTGGTTAGGGGCGTGGCTTGCGCCAAGGGTTTGCCCCCATGCAAATTAATAGCAGGGGGCAAACTACGCCGCGAGCCGCGGACCAGCCGCACACCACCTGCGGCAGCACCGCACGGCCTCCGTGCAGAGCACTCCCTGCCAAGAATTGACAGGAGAGTTCTCCACACGCACGGGTTTGGCCGCGGCGTGTGAATATTAACGCAGTTTCCCATAGGAAACCATGTTAATAAACTAGGCACGATTTGGCCGCGGTTATGGCCGTGGAAACCGCGTCGGAACCCGCGGCCAAATCCATTGTGTGAACAGGGCCTTACTCATTACAGCTCCTTGTCAGCCCCAGCATCTCTGCGGGCAGCAGGGTACTCCAAATGGAGATGTTCATGGTTGATGCTTTTTATTTGAGTCAGTGCAGTTCTTACTCAGCTGGGGAAAAATAAATATTTTCTACTTGGTTTCATCCAAAAAGGATTTACTTTTGGTGGTCAAGAGTCGTTGGCCAAGAAGCTTGTCTTAGAAGGATGGTATCAACTCTTGGAGGCTGCTAAATTTCCTGTCCAATTCTACACTAACCATAATAATCTAAAGTATCTCCAGATTATAAATCACAGAAGAATAGAGGCTAGGTCTAACCCTGTGGTGTGTAGACTTCGATGGAAAATCCGTGCTGTAGTCTACAAAGTACAGATTTTATACTGAAGTTTTCCTAAAATGAAAACCATCCGGCGGAATATATGAATATGTTCTAAATACTGCGGGGGTCAACGTCTGGTGATATATGACGTATGGATACATCTTCATGCTGGTAAGGAGCTATGGAGCGGGTGCAAACGCTGAGTCTGATTCATAGGCGGCAGGTGTTGGCTGATTATTACAGCTGAGAAGGTGTCGTTAACAGCAGGGATCAGATCCCTGCTGTTTAACCTTTTAGGCTATGTTCACACGGCTTAACTGCGGGACGTAATTATGCCCCGCAGTTACGCCGTGTGGCCGGGGGCGGGAGCGGGGGGCCGGCACTTCGCCGGCCCATAGAACAACATTGCTAGCGGCGCGTATAAGCCGCTAGAAAATGACATGTCAATTATCTCCCCCCCTCGGCGTATTCGCCAAGGGGGGAGAGGAGACGTAATCCATAGTTCTCTATGAGAACTGTGGATTACCGTAATGAATGGGCCGTTTTCAGCCCGTAATTTGCGCACTCCGACGCGTAATTACGGACCGAATTACGGCCCATTTTAAGCCGTGTGAACATATCCTTAGATGTTGAGGTGATTGCGGCCGTGGCGTCTAAATGAATGAGGAACGGTGCCTCTTATCGCCACCTCAGCCACCCCGCAATGACATCACGGGGTGCCAATTGGTTACCATGGCAGCTGGAAGCCTAATGAAGGCTTCCATAGCTTCCATGTTAGTGCTTCTATTACTTCTACTGCTTTTTATACAGGAATTAATAGAACTGCCTTCTTGGTACAGTCTCCTGAATAATTTATATTATGTAGAAGGGGGTACAAGCGATCGAGTCTTCAAGTGGTCAAGTACCTTAGGAGGACTGCTTTTTAAATTAAAAGTTCAAATCACCCCCCTTTTGATGTTTAACAAATAAAATTAAAAAGTTACACATAACTGGTATCACGCATCCGTAAAACTCCGATCTATTAAAATCTGACATAATTTTTCCTGTATGCTGAACACCATTGAAGAAGATAAAAGGCTAGCACCTAAACTGTGAGTTTTTTAGCCATTTCACGTCTCCAAAATATTGTAATAAAAAGTGATCAAAAAGTTGCATGTACCAAAATGGTACCAAGAAAAATGACACTTCAGCCCGAAAAAAATAAGCACTCAGGTCCATAGATGGAAAACCAAAAAAGTGATTGGTCGCAGAAAATGGCGCTGCGCCGCAAATCTTTGAAATAAAGAATGTTTGTATTTTTAAAAAGGTAATAAAACATTCTAAAACCACTACATGTTTGGTATCACCGGAATTGTACCGACCTGCAGAATCCAGATAATACCATATTTAAACCAAAGAGTGAAAGACATATGAAATAAAACCCCCACAAACATGGCTCAAAAATCACTTGGATTTTGCTTTTCTTTTTCAGTACATTGTATGGTACGGTCAAGGTCATTGTATGGTACGGTCAAGGTCATTGTATGGTCCGGTTTTGCGGGCATCTGATCCCGCAAAAAAAAAAAGTCCTCATGTGTCTTTTTAGATGTAAAAATAAAAGGTTATAGCTCTAGGGAGGAAAAAAATTTGCCATATTATTATGACCATGTGGTGAGAAGGGGTTAAGGCAGCCACTCTCTTCATGTATAGAAGGTGTGTGAATGGTTGTTTATTAGTACTTTGCACCTAATGGACCCTCCCATATGGCATTGTGGTTTCTCTGAATCCTACTGGGAACTGGTTTCTGACCTGCCTGAAGATCAGTATTAAGTCTCCATTCTACTGTGAGTTTTATTGAATTTTTGTCCTATTTTTTCTGTGACATGTATCTTCAGAGCACCCCTACATTTAACCCATGACAAACCTGATTGGGCAAAAAGAAAAAGTGGATAGACGCTCACCAGGGTCTCCTGCAGCTTGAGGTTCAACCACTGATCCTTCCACACACGGTGCTACGGAAATAGGTGTCCGGCTGGAGACGCCCGATGATGATAGGTTTATGAGAAACAGGGCTTGTTCCGGCACCGTGCTCCAGATATAATCCAATATAATCCAAATAGGAAAAACGCACTGTATTGAGGTAGTTAAAAAAAAATTAAAATACATAGCCACAAAACTTTACGCGTTTCGAGCCACCATCAGGGCTCTTAATCGTAACATGCATAGAGCTATGAGTAAACCTCTTAAATACCCCTCCCAGGAGACACACACAAAAAAAAAAAAACTGCACCTGAAAATTAACCCTTCGTAACATATCAAAAATATCAAACGTGTGTTGAACAATATATGCACATGGAAAAATAACATATCTAAAAAGAATAAACAAATATAATACTACATCAAACAAAGAATATTGAGAAGAGGACTAGTATAAAAAAAAAGGAATCCGATCTATAATTGAGTCCCTGCGGATAACGTGTGTTTGAGGGTGAGATCCAGTATGCCTCACGATTGGTAAGAAATCCCCTCCAATCACCCCCCCCTCGTGCGGGTCTATTAACCCTCTCTAATGCTCTGACTCTGAAGAAACCCCAAACTACATTGGTGTGCCCCCTTTAAAAAAATGCCTGGGGGCTCCAGAACGATTCTGTACATCCGGCCGTTTTATGTCCTGGACATGTTCCCTGATTCTAATGTGCAAAGATCTCGTAGTTCAACCAATGTAATGCAAATTGCAATGTTCACACCATATCATAAAGACAACGTACGTGGTGTGACAATTCGGGAAAAACTATTGATAGGATAAGTTTTACCTGTAGCTAGAGAGGTGAAGTTATTACTCTTAACCATATACTTGCACACACTGCACCTACTCGTGCCAATTTAAAAGAACCGTGAAGTCTAGCCATCGAGGCTTACGTTGTGCATTGGAAAGAAACAAAGAGGCTAGGGATACCACATTACCAATAGTTTGTGGTCTAAAATGAAAACGAATTTGCACCCATCCTTAAGTATCGTCCTTAAAATAGGATCTACTTTAAGTATCGGCAGATATTTCCGTACTATATTTGTGACCTGTTCATATGGCAACTAAATTGAGTGGTGAAGAAAGGGAATGTTTGTGTGGTATGGTACCAAAAAATTTTTTAGAGCTGTGTAGGAGGGATGTCCTTTCCCTAAACCTTTTAACTTTATTAACAGCTCTATGTATAAGCCAAGGCTTATATTCCCTCTCTTTCAACCTATGTGAAATGGCTAGTGTCTCCCTTTCTAGATCCTCCACTCTGCTGCAGTTCCCTCTTAGCCCTAACAAACTCGCCAAAGGGCAAAATTCTTTATGATATGCCTAGGGTGACAGCTGGGGCACACAACAAACCATTGCCGAAATAGGTTTTCTATAGGAACAAGAATGAATCTTACCACTAACCACATCTCCTGTTAATTTTAAATCCAAAAAAGTGATGGATTCTCCTGAAGCTCATATGTAAATTTGAGATCTCCTGGTTGTTATTTATATACTCCAAGAATTTAGGGATTGAAGTGGGTGATCCCCGCCATATCAGTAAGGTTCATCATGTACCTGGAGTATAGAAAAATGTCTTTCTCAAAAAAAATTATTAACAAAAAATGTACTTCTCCTCCCACCATGACACAAATATATTGGCCAATGATGGGGAGAAGCAGGAGCCCCTGGGGCATCCTGGGTTTGAAGGAAAATTGTTTTGTTCAAACTGAAAGTAATTTTTGTTCTAAAAAAATTCGGTAGCCATAATAATGAATTGTTTCAGAACATCCTCATACTTCGTATATTTGTCAAGTTGACAGGATAATGCCTAACGGCCAGGGATTGTGGGATAGAAGTGTACAAGAGACTATATCACAGGAGACCCACATGAAGGAGGCCTTCCAACAAACTTTGTCCAGCATGATAAGAACATCCCTGGAATCCTTAAGATGACAAGGTGATCGAAAAACCAGGGGTTGGAGGTGGCGATCTAACCATCACTGAGATGTTTTAAAACTAGATCCGATACCTGAGATAATTTGGGGGGAAGGGGAGGTGGAAAAACTCTTTATGTGCCTTTGGAAAGGCATGAAAAAATAGGGGTCCTTAGGAAATTTAATCAACATACTATCTTTCTGTTTCAACGTAATCACCCCTAATGCAACGCCCTCCTCCAGTAATCTATCCAATTGCCTTGAGAAACACTTGATAGGATCTGCAGAAAGTTTCCTATATACACTAGCATCATCCAGCATATTGTTAATTTCACGGGAATAAAGATCACTGTCTAGAACAACTACCAGACTACCCTTATCTGACGGGCGTATAACAACGTACGGATTATCCCGCAACTCCATAAGAGCTCTATTCTCTTTTTTAGTCAGATTTTTTTGAGATGGTGGTTTACTGAGATACAAATCCCTTAGTTCTAATTCCACCAATGACTGGAAATCGTCCATCACCTTAGCTCTGGAGTTGACGGGATAAAAATCCGTATTTTTAATGCATTGTAAGTTAACATCTTCCACCCCCACATTGGCTGTGCTGGGCAAATCGTCATGAAGGCTCTCAAGCATGAGGATAGACCTCTGTTCAGCAAAATTCAAGCCTCTCTGGAAATAATCCTGAGTTGCAGCTCCCTCCCTATCATCAACATGTCCCTGTGTATCCTCTGTAAAAAAATGTTTCTTGACAGTGAGTAATCTCACAAAACGATTGACATCCTTAATCGTATTAAAGAGGTTGAAATCTACCGAAGGAACATAGTTTAATCCTTTACTCAAAACATTAACTTGATCTGTACTAAGTACACATGCAGATAAATTTAATACAGTGCAAGAAACAGTAGACTCAACCCCATTATTCAAATTTATCGAGGGTGTCTCGGGTAATGTCTCATCAGGGTACCAGATGAGACATTACCTGAGACACCCTCGATAAATTTGCGTTTTTTCCTATTTGGATTATATTTGGATTATATCTGGAGCACGAGTGCCGGAACAAGCCCTGTTTCATCAAACCTGATTGGGCACTCTTCATCTTTCAATTTTATTCTCACTCAACTTCCAGCAGATAACATCTCCTGAGGATCAGTCATGTCTCATCTACCCATCCTTGCCTCGATCAATGTCACTGCTAAGAGACCAATGAGCGGTCAATCCCTCCCATTTCATGACCATCACAGCGATATACTGTCCCGGGCCAATTGTCAGGTAATTGGGGAATCAAGAACACCATTGATCTCCTCTCCTGTTGGGGCCAGACTGGACGCAAGGAATTAAAAGATACTTCTACTAGAAAGGAGCATTTTTATTAAAACCAACATTCCTTGAAAACAATTTTTTTTAGCATTTTTGTCAGTATTTTTTTCAGCAGTCTCATGTAATTACAACCCCAAATTTTGTGTGAAGTTCTGCATAAAAAAAAACAGGTGTAATGGACGAAAATCACAATAGCAGAACTTTGTGGACACAGTCTCCACTTTCCTCACGCGTTTTAAGACTTTCGTTTTAAGCCTCCTCATAGTGAGGAGAAACAAAACAAACGCTAGGATTAAGACCCCGAGAGACCTGAAACGCGTTAGAGGAGTGGAGACTGGGCCCACACAGATCTCCTTTTAATGGAGCTTATTAAAATTTAATTTAAAGGGGATTTATCGCTTCATCAGTTCGTGTCAAATCCAGGGTCGTTTCTTCCCCTCCCAGCTGGGTGTTTCTTAACTGAAGGGAGATGACATCATCCCTCCTTCACTGTTCATGCTCGCTCCTTTGTCAGTGTGCCCCCCCCACCCTCTCTGAGTCCACATGTCACTGTGTCGTTGCTCTCCCTATGCAGTCTTATTTTGTAAGAGCTGTTTGTTTACTTACCTGCATTCAGTCTAGACCAGGGGTGGGCAATTAATTTTCCCATGGGGCCGCATGAGAAAGTGCGATGGTTTTGGGGGGCCGGAGTAATAAAAACATAGGATGAACGGGAAAAAATTCGTTTTTGGGGGATTATCTTTGTGCAAACTTACTGGGGGATGTATCTATATACCTGCATATACTGTATACTGATGGTACACAGTAAGGCAGGTATATACAGCTCTCCTCAGTAAGGTAGGTATGTAGATGTATGTCCCCTCAGTCTGGCAGGTATATACAGCTCCCCTCAGTCAGGCAGGTATATACAGCTCCCCTCAGTCAGGTATATAGATATAGGTACCCGCAGGCAGGTATATAGATACAGCTCCCCTCAGGCAGGTATATATAGATAGGTTCAGCTCCCCTCAGGCAGGTATATATAGATAGGTTCAGCTCCCCTCAGGCAGGTATATATAGATAGGTTCAGCTCCCCTCAGGCAGGTATATATAGATAGCTAGGTGTTTCCACAGGCAGAAAGATAGTTTTATGGCCAAAATTAAAAATAACAAACACTAATACTCACCTTGGCTTACCTGACTCCCGGCTGAGCGCGCTCATCTTCTGTCCGAGGAGAATCCTGGGCTGGTGGGCGTGATGACGTCATGCCGCCAGCGCCGGGACGCTCCTCCGTCAACTCCTGGGCCCACACAGAGTTATTACTGTGTGCGCCCGAGGAGAGGCAGCGGCGCGGTGAGCGGTGTTCACCGCGTCCGCTGCCTAATTCACAAGTAACAGTAGCGCTGACGGCCCGCGGCGGCCTCTCAGCAATACCCGGCCGCGGCGGGCTGTCAGCGCTACTATTAGCAGACCTGGGCATCGTACGCCCGCGGGCCGCATCCGACGAGCTGGCGGGCCGGATGCGGCCCGGGGGCCGTACTTTGCCCAGGTCTGGTCTAGACAGTCTTCTATGAACTCAGAGCACTGATCTCTTCTCCTCTCACAGCTGGAGGTTTGTTACAGTTGAATCCAGTCTTCCATGAACTCATCTAGGGCAGCACAGATCTGTCTCCCTTCTATGTTTACACGCAGCAGCATTAGGTACCGAGGCACAATTCTGCTGTTTTCTGATTGTAGAAGCAGCTGCAGTGTTACTGTGGAGATGCTGGCTGGGCAGAGTGCACTGTTGCTGTCCCCTTATGATGAGCGAGAGGCAGGAATGAACGCTCCCGTGAATACAACCGGAGGGGAGGGGGGGGGCGAACAGAATGTAAATTAGTAGAGCTGGCAGCCAATGAAATGAAAGGAGGTGGAATCCGACCGGCACTGGGGAACAGTGTTTACAGAAAACGAATATAAGGGACACTGTGAAAACAAGACAGCTTTGCTAATGACATCCAATTGCAAAGTTGCTTGTTTTTACTGTTCCCTTATTCTGAAGACCATTTAATGTCCTTGAACCAAACCCTTATTCATCAAGAGGCTTGAAATATTTTCTTTGGTGGCAGTATGCCTCTTCTCTTTGTTTTCTATGCTATTAAAAATTACCTATAAAATCTTGCTCTTCCCTAGTGTGATAGTAAAGAGATAAAACTCCTGAATTGCTGGGAATACTAATCCCACTTTACTGCAGCTGCTGCTTATCTATATGTAGTCTCATTACAAATAGTAGGTAATGCAAGAGAAAGGACAAAAAAAAAAAGCACTCCTTAGTGAAGTATTGCAACTTTTATGTAAAACTAGCTAGTACTGTGAAGAAAGGCACAACAATTTTTTTAGCATCCAAGTAATTTGGAACCGAACAGTTGAGGTAGTCCGCAGCAGTCTATCCGTTTTGCTCTGTATGCCTGATGAACGGGGCCAGCGCGGTCATTACAGTCCATTCAAAGGAGTTTTTTTTGTGGGCAAACTGGAGAAACTCTTCACACATTCTAAATAGTAGGTAATGACAGAATGATCGCTCTATTGATCTCTGGACAGGCCAAGTTAAAGATTTGGTTACAAAATGTTCCAAAAAGTGAAAAAAGTGCTCACCCGTTGTAATCTGTAATAACAAGTCCAGGTTTCAGATATATATATATACACACAGTATCTCACATTTTTGTAAATATTGTATTCTGTCTTTTCATTGGACAACACTGAAGAAGAATTGTTGCTCTACATAAAGATGTCCTAGGCTATAAGAAGATTGCCAACACCCTGACACTGAGGTGCAGCACGGTGGCCAAGACCATACAGGGGTTTAACAGGACAGGTTCCACTCAGAACAGGCCTCACCATGGTCGACTAAAGAAGTTGCATGCACATGCTCAGCGTCATATCCAGAGATTGTCTTTACAAAATATACGTAGGAATGCTGCCTTGCAACTCTGAGGGGCGCACTTCTCTCTCCTGTCACTGACACCTCTGACTGACTCTCAACTGACAACTCTAAGGGTATGTTCACACGGCTGATTTGGAAGCTGATTGTTCAGCGCCCAAAACAGCATCAAAACCTCGCCTGAAACGCGCTTCTTCAGAAAAGGTTTTTGATGAGGTTTTGGACGAGGTTTTGGGCGAGGTTTTCAACATGATTTTCACCCATACAAACTAGCACCCAAGGCACAAACTGCACCGAAAACGCGTCAAAATGCGCCAAGAAATCTAAAAACGCAACAGGTTTTGGACAACGTTTTGAAGCTCTCCATTGATTCCTATGGGGATTTTCAGCGTCGAAAGTGCTTCAAAATATGTCATGACACTCCTTTTTTAGTGCCCAAAACAGCTTCCAAAGAAGCCCCTAAAACGTGTGTAAAAATCTTGTCGTGTGTACAATACAACGCTGTTTTACATAAGAATCACTGAAAATTAACTGAGGGCATTTCAGAAGCTTTTTTATGCTGTTTTGGGAGTGGAGTACAGAAGGGAACTTTAAAAAATTAAAATTTATTTAAAAAAAGCTTGTCATTTTGTGAATAAATTATTTTTTTTTTTTTTATGGTAGTGTCCCTGTCATTCCATCTAGTATGGTATTAGCTCAGTTCAAGCCATCCAGACAGGTACCTGCTGTCCTCCAGGCTTCCATGTTTTGTTGTATTCCAGGTACTAAAGCAGATTACCTGCTAGTGTCCCATATTATGTTGCTGTCACAATGTGCACTGTGGTCCCATTCTACACCACGGATGGGCTCATGTTCCCCGGAAGCCTCCGCTCTGCCTGTCACTCACCTCTTCCCGCTCCTGCTCTGCCCTCATCCTCTGCTCATTGCTGGCGCACGCATACACCTTCCCTATGGCCACGTGTGCGTCTCATCTCTTTACGTTTTAAGGGCAAGTGCACCACTAACCACCATTTGTCTCCACACCCTCCTTTTTGAGGTCACTTTCCTCTGTACCCAGTGCCAGTTTGTTGGTGTTCCACCGCTGACTTTTGCCTTGTGCTCAGTATCCCGTTGGCTGTCACTGTGAGTGGCCACATCAGAGGTAGCGACCTTGGGAGTTCCCCGCAGCCACGTCCAGGCTCTGGTGAATACTGGGGGCTCCTTAGACTCCGCTCCCCGGCATGGTTCGAGTCATTTCCCGCGGTGACTCACCTGATCGTGACACTGCCTTCTCACCGAATAACCAATAGTTTTCATGTATTCTAATGTGACTTCTGGTTGTCAACAAGTTTCCTACAAAACATCTAAACAGGCTTTAAGATGAAGCAGCTTTTGTAATGAAATTGAATGATGTATGGTCCTGAAAAGTTGTCTTCCTTAGGAAGTTGTCCAAACTTATCACTCAATGACAACAGAAATAATTAAAATAGTCCCTCCAGCCTCATGAGACCCCTCTGGTTAGGAGCCTGGAGAGGAGGGTTATTGATAGTCTCCAGACCAGGTTCAAATCATGGCTCCTACCAATAGCCTAGATCACAGGTGTCAAACTGCGGCCCCCCCCAGCTGTTGGGAAACTACAACTCCCATGATGCCCACTGCTATAGATTATACAAATGCATGATGGGAGTTGTAGTTTCCCAACAGCTGGAGGCCACAGTTTGACACCCCTGGCCTAGATAATGGAAACTCCCCTTTGCGTCAAGCTGCCAAAATCCTGCTCTGGATGCACAATGGCCTCAGGTTGTTAACGCAACCAGCAGTGGAAGATGTCGGGCCTGGTAGTCTAATGTAAGGGGGAATTGTCCTCCAAGCCTTGTTTTGCCCTGTGTTATTACTCCTGGTCTGACTCCTGGTTGACTCTGATCTCTTCCTGGTCCCTGGATGTTGCATCTGTCTCTTTCCTTGACTTGTTCATCTGGTCCCTGCTGTTCTCCTCCTCGCTCTGATCATTGACTTTTTCCTGCGCTACTACTGTGTCAGCGCAACTACTGCCATTTGTGACTGTTCTAAGGACTTTAACCCCTTAACTCCCAGGCCTGAAAAGTAGTTAATGACCAGAACGTTGTTTTAGTTTTTGCCTCCTTGCGTTTCAACAGTTGTAACTTTTTATATTTTTTCAATGACGCAGTATTACGAGGTCTCGTTTTATTTGAGACAAGTTGTACTTTATGGGGGAATAGTTTAAGTTCACTTATAAATAATTGCAAACTTTTTTTTTTTAGTTTTTTTACATTTTTTTACAACGTTCACATTTCACACTTAATAACTTGTTAGATTAATTCTACAGGTTATTACGGTCATTTGGATACCTAATATGTGTAGGTTTTTTTGTGTGTGTAATTTATGCACAATTATTTTTTATTAAATATTTATTTTTATTTTATTATTTATTTTTTATTTATTTTTTACACTTTTTGTTTTTTTTGTTTTACTTTTTTTGTTAATCCCATCAAGGGAGAACCGTTTTACATTTTTTTTACATTTTTTTTTTTTTTTTTACACTTAGTAATGTATTAGCATATTCATATATGCTAATACATTATAATCTGTGTCAGTCTGACACAGGCAGTGATTAGGACAGCACACAGGCTGGCCTGATCACTGGCTTGTTACACAGACAGCCCTGGGGCCACGCTAGGTCCCCAGGGCTGACTGTGCAGCCGTTCCCTGAGCTCGGTCGGGTGACCGGGTGTTCCGATCACCCGACAGAGCAGGGGAACCCTTTGATTGCGCTGCAGTAAGGCACCGCCACAATCAAAGGGTTAAAGCACCGGGTTGCGGAGGTTTCCTCCGCACCCCGGTGCTCGTAGGAGATGCTCTGGGATCAGGGCTGTGTAGTACAGCCCCGATACCAGCGCAGTTGCGGCGCCGAGCGCCGCAAACCCCGAAGTCTACAGTCGATGGGCGGTCGTTAAGGGGTTAAAGTCGTTGTAACTACAAGGATTGCTGCTTTTTATGTTAAAGTTCTTGCAAAAACAAGTCACTTTGCAATATATGTCCATTAACAGTGTCCTACCTATTCCTAGATATCCCCTCTTGTATAGGCTGCATCAGCTCCTCAGGTCGCTATAGCTACAGATCTGTTTGATCTCTCCTGATAGGCTGCCAGCGCTGGTTGCTATAGTTACTGACTTAGTGTCCTCATCAGCTCATCACTGCAGGCCAGTATAGCCAGTAAAGACAACCCAGAATTGAAAAATGAGGTAAGGTGAATCGATGTAGTGAGACAACCCCTTTAACGTTCAGATCTTCCAGCAGCCCATACCTCCCTACAGGGATTAAGGGTGAAAACCAGGGGGTCCATTACACTCTACACCCCAGTCTTGCCAGTGCCAAAAGAATTATGGCTTAGGCTGTGTTCACACAATTGTTATTATTTTTATTACTACTATTATTATTTATTTTAAAGCATCATTAAAGGGTTTGTCTCACTACAAAGATTAGCTTTCAACAAGTATTGAATGGTAAAGGAAGTATTTTTCCGAATACATTGCTTTGTTTATTCTGCCGAGATAAGAAAGATTTTATTTGTTCTGAGTGCAAACAGGTTTCTCTGGTTACCAACCTGATAGCAGGGAGTGATGTCACCACAGGCCGGCACCACCGGACACCGGTAGCTTGAGAACAGAGAGTGTTATCTCTAACAAACAAAGGAGATTCATTACTTCTTTACTTTGAGACATCAAAGATAATAGAAAAGTCAGCTCATCACTTAAAACTGGACTGCACGGACCCTCCAGGAAAAGAGGCAAAAGCATGTAGAAACAAAGTTTGTGTCCAGCAATCCATGCGGCCAATAAAAAGTCAAAAATGTATTCCAAAATCATTAAAAGCACAAAGCATGTAAGCACAGGAAACGATGGTACAGAGCTTACGCGTTTCGGGGGACTACTCCTTAATCATAGCAACAGTAGTCCACCGAAATGCGTAAGCTCTATACCATCGTTTCCATTCCATTCCATCGTTTCTATATCATCTATACTATTTGTTTCTACATTCTTTACTTTGAGCTCTGAAGCTCTCAGCTCTACAGATTATATCTCCTGCTCTCATGTCAGTGCAATTAGAAGAGCTATGAATATGGAGCTGATATACTAATCACTTCTATAGAAGCAGCCATGAATCTGAAGCTGCCTGTGGCCTTGTGAAAAAGTATGGTTAGACATCCCATTTAACCCCTTAAACCTCAAGTCTGAAATGCCTTAATGAGCAGCAAAATCTTGCAGTTTTTGCCTCCATGGGTTTCGATAGTCGCAACTGTTTTATCTTTTAAGTGACACAATTGTATGAGTGCTTGTTTTATGCGAGAGAAGTTGTTTTTTTGGGGGGCATAGTTTAAGTTTACAAATAAATTGCTGAAGAATTTTTTTAAACAAAATATATACATTTTTTTATACCATTCACATATTTAGAAGGTTTTTTTGCACAATACATTTTTTATTAAATATTTTTTTTTATATTATTTATTTATTATACTTTATTAAGTTTTTTTGAACTCTTTTTTTTAATCCCATTAAGGGATAACTATTTAACACTTTTTTTTTTACACTTAGTAATGTATTAGCATATTCATGTATGCTAATACATTACGATCTGTGTCAGTATGACACATGCAGCAGTCAGGACAGCCACGTCTCTAGATGTTGCTGCAGATTAATAACCTACAGCGCCTGACGTCTACAGTCGGTGGGCGATTGTTAAGGACTTAATTCTAGGGCGCTGTAAATGCAAAGGGATTTACATACATAACAGTTACATAGTTAATATGATTGAAAAAAGATATATATCCAACATGAGGCCAAACAAGTACAGCAATAACACTAAGGGTATGTTTACACGAGCAAATTTTGGCACGCATTTCTCATCGTATTTGCGCTCTAATATGGGCGAGATGTGTGCGGAAATTATGGTAATCCATTGTATTGTATGCGCGGGGAAATAAGGGACATGTCAATTACTTGCGGCGAATACGCACTGCGAGTAACGCATGTCACTGGGGCCGGCGGGCTGCCGGCCCCCCCACGCCGCGGGAGTATGCGCTTGTCAGCGCGACTGCCAAATCACCCGGCGTAATTGCGACCGTACTGTACGCGCCGCAATTACGCCGTGTGAACATACCCTAAATGTGACAAGTTGGAACAGGGCTGCACTGGTTTTCTGGCGTACTTTGAGCCAAAAAAGCTATTTAGCCCTGTCTGACAGATGTATGAACAGTCGTATGCCAAAACTTGGTGCAGTCTGCACTAGACATGACACTTTTGAATGCGCCAAAAATGCGCCAAGAATGCGGCAAAGTTTGGCATGAAACTTCTATAGAAATCCATCCCATGACTGAGACAAAGTTTGGTGCATAACACTCTTTCATACCTACTCTCGTACTGTACACTCCTCTATATTGATGAAGAAGTGGCGTGTCGGCACCAAGTTTCATACATGTTGCCCTAAATAACTAACAACTGGTACAGAGGGAAGAGGACCCAACCCCGAGGGCTTCCAATCTACAAAGGAGGAGGATTTATTATGATTTGTGTTACAAAGGAAACTATGATGGCAGAGCCTGAGCCATTACACTACTGACACCAATGGCGATCGGCGGCCCCAATGACTTATAATGGGTTCCACTGGGTTCTCTCTCAGTTTTTTAATTTGCAAAAATTTAGAAAAGCAGGTATCATTTTCTGTACACCTCACAGCTACTTGATATTTTGTGTTGCTCTCTGACATAAAATATCAAAAAATACATTGAAGCTTGCAGCTGTAACATTTAAAAATGAGGAACAGTTCAAGGGGTAGGAAGACTTTTGCAGCTTACTTTCTATAATGCAAGTAAAAAAAAATTAAAGGGGTTTTGCCACAATCTCATTTCAAGCCTCCTGCATCCAGCTCTTCAGCTCTGTGTGCTCAGAAGGGGGCGTGTGTGATTTGTTTGAATTGCATATCATGTGACCCAGCAGGATGACATCACCACCAGGCCTTTCCTCTCTCTAGTCAAAGAAAGGTCTGTTTATGTAAAGAGCTGTGAGTAGCTACAATGTAGCTCAGAGGTAGAGGTTTTGCCTCCAGACACAAGGGCCTAGGTTCAAATCCATGCAGGAACTAAACCTGTGGATTTTATTTCTCTTTATCAATGCACATACCTGATTGAGGTTTCTTTTTTTTAATTACTAAGGAGCACAGAGGACAGAAGTAGAATGACAGCACCTGGGGTTGAACACTCAGTAGCTGTCTGAGAGGAGAGGTGATGTCTGAGCATGTGTGGCCAGGACTGAGGAGCTCTCGTCGCTGGTTGTATCCTCTGGAGACGAGCTGTAAACAATGGATCACTTATGGAGCAGCTAAAAAAAAAACGGTCCAGAATTTTTAATAATAATGAATGGTGAAAAAGTTTATTATTTAATTTTCAAGCTTCCCACGTCAATTTTACTTTGTGGCAAAACCCCTTTAAGGGTATTCCAGCATCTTAAAAAACGTATAGTCTTTATTAAAAAATATTCATAAGATCCATAGGACAGCAAAATAACAGATGAAGCAGGGGCTGGAGCATTTCACGTGCTGTGCCCCCTTCATGAAAGCTTTGATGAAGGCTCTGATGAAGATTGCACAGCACCTAAAACACGTTGGCACCTACTTCATCTGTCATTTTGCTGTCTTATGGAGTTTATGAATTTTTTTAAATAAAGATTATATTTTTTAAAGATGCTGGAATACTCTTCATTTTTTCTACTTACACTTCAAATGGAGTCTGCCAGTCTTCCATTCTTCTACCCAAGTTTTCTTTTTTGCTTTCTTTCGACACACTTTCTGTAATCACTACATGCAGTACGCTGACATCTGGTTACATACAGAGGCGCTAAGTAAATACTGGGGCAGAGTTATTAAAACTATCCAACTCTAAGGCTATGTTCACACGATGTATTGTGGCGCGTACTGTACGCGCCGCAATACATTGCGTTCTTCAGGCGCTCGCACTGATCAACGCCTACTCCCACGGCACAGGTGGGGGGGACGGCAGCCCGCCGGCCCCATAGACATGCATTACTCGTGGCACATATTCGCCGCAAGTAATTGATATGTAACTTATCTCCCCCCCCCCTAGCGTACAATATGATCGTATTATATGAGCAGGGAGAGGAGGCGTAATCCATAGTTCTCTATGAGAGCTATTGATTGCCGTAATTTCGGGGCGCATCTCGCCCGTATTATAGAGTGCAAATATGTGGTGAAATGTGCGCCAAAATTACCCCCGTGTGCGCATACCCTAAGACAGTATAAGGTTGAACCCGACAGTCTTACAATGCGCCACATGTACTGTATCATAGTGGTGATACTGTAAATTTGGCGCAGGTTAGCACCGTATAATTTAACCTTACACCATTCTAAGTTAGCTTACTTTATGCCACTAACTACACCAAAATTTTGCCACAGTTTTTTGGCTCATGGTGTCGCACACTACGCCGCGTTCTCCCCATGAGGCTGTTGACCCTTTTGCCTAGATCACACCCCTTTTGTTGGACAAGGTGCAGAGGTGTCTACAACATATAATAAATTTAGTGTAAAGCTGTATGATAATATTTTTGGCATAAATTGTGGAAGAATTCTGGCGCAGCGGCCTTGATAAATGTGCCGTGTGTTTTTAAGGGTGAATTGCTTCCAGTTCCTGTGCGCACCGCTATACGCCCAGTGTCTTAGAAGTA
Source organism: Phyllomedusa bahiana (assembly GCA_025379985.1). Taxonomy (NCBI): domain Eukaryota; kingdom Metazoa; phylum Chordata; class Amphibia; order Anura; family Hylidae; genus Phyllomedusa; species Phyllomedusa bahiana. The sequence goes on along the minus strand of JAODAL010024713.1, from coordinate 25,165 downwards.
CGTTCTGGCCAGCGTGTACCTCTAAAGCGCTCTGTGCCGGCCGCCATTGACTTTCACTTTCCCGATGTGCAATACGCGTAAGGGAAGACAGCAGGTAATCCTAGCTTTCAATGAGAGCTGTGGATTACCGCATTTGGCGGGGCGTATTTCAGCGCAATTACACCCCTGAAATATGGCCCGCAAAGACGCCGTGTGAACATAGCCTAACATTTACACTACTTTACACAGGTTGCATTGCGTAAAAGTCAGTGCACTCACGGCATGCAAACATACTGCCATCTGCTGGGCAGAAAACAAGTGATCACCCGTTCGTAAACTAAACAATGTCATGAAAAATTCTGTAAACGTCTATATGTGAAAAGCAAAGAAAAAAATGTGTGCGGCCGATTTATGAGTTTCAGTGCAGTTCATGGAAAACAGACGCTATTCTCCATAGCAAAGATACAGGGCCCTATGTATGAAAACCAATCAGAGCCCACTGCAACCAATCAGAACTCATAAAAACCAATTAGAGCTCATAGCAACTAATCAGAGCCCATGGCAACCAATCAGAGCCCATAGCAACCAATCAGAACTCATAGCAACCAATCAGAACTCATAAAAATCCATCAGAGCCCATAGCAACAATCAGAGTCCATAGAAACCAATCAGAGTTCATAACAACCAATCAGAGCCCATAACAACCAATCAGCACCCATAGCAACCAATCAGAAATCATAAAAAACAATCAGAGCTCAGCTTTCATTTTCCCAGATCCCTATCAGAAATGAAAGCTGAGCTCTGATTGGTTGCTATGAGCTCTCATTGGTTGTTATGAGCTCTAAGTGGTTGCTATGGACTCTGAATGGTTTCTATGAGCTCTAATTGCTTGTTATGAGTTCTGATTGGTTGCTATGGGCTCTGATTGGTTGGTATGAGCTCTGATTGGTTGCTATGAGCCCAGATTGGTTGCTATGGGCAACAATGACAGTCTTAGGCCCCGTTCACACGACGGATTTGGCCACGTTTATGGCCGTGGGTTCTGAAGCGGTTTCCGCGGCCAAAACCACATCCAAATCGTGCCTAGTTTATTAACATGGTTTCCTATTGGAAACTGCGTTAATATTCACACGCCGCGGGTTTGGCTGCGGCTTCGGGGCCTCGGCCTTGCTGTGCGTGTGTGAGGACTCTCCTGTCAATTCTTGGAGATGAGAGTCCTCGTGTGCGTCGTGCTGGTGCAAGGCTGTGCGCGGCTGCGCGTTTTGCCCCCTGCCTACTAATTTGCATGGGGAAAACCCTCGCTGCAAGCCACGCCCCAAACCACTTGCGCCCGCGCCGCAAACCCGCATCGGGAGACGAGAGTTTGCGGCGAGGTTAGGACGAGGCTTGGCCGAACCTGCGGCCAAACCCGTCGTGTGAACGAGGCCTTACTTTTAGACAGTATGGATACATCATCATGCCAGTAAGGAGCTACAGAGCAGGTCACATGCTGAGTCCACCCATAGGTGGCAGGTGCTGGCTGCTTATTACAGCTGACACCCACCACCAACAGCAGAGACTGGAGCCGGGACTGATCCCTGCTGTTTAACCCTGTGGACATGCGCACCGTTCCTCACTCTGATCTACCCCTCCGTGATGAGATCGCAGGGTTCAGATTGGTTACTATGGTAGCTGAAAAACGAATGAAGGTTTCCATAGCCGCCATGTTAACGCTTCTATTACTTCCAGGCAGGAAATAATAGAACCGCCATCTTGGTACACCCTTCTGCATAATTTCTATAACCTAGAAGAGTGTACAAGCCGATCAAGTCCTGTAGTGTGTGCTTGTCCTGTCCTGTAGTGTGTGCTTGTATATGTAAAAAAAAAAAAAATTTTAAAAACTATTAAAGTTCAAATCACCTCCTTTTGTCATTTTACAAATAAATTAAAACAAGTGACACATATTTGATATCACTGTGCCAATAAAAGTGTAATCTATAAAAATATAACATCTTGTATGCTGAACACCATACAAGAAAAAAAATTCCAAACAGCAAAATTGCAGGTTTTTTTTTGTTTTTTTGTCATAAAAAGTGATCAAAAACTAAAAACTCACGACTATCCCAAGATGTTACCAATAAAAAGTACACTAGAGCCTGCAAAAAATGCCCCCTCGCTCAGGCCATAGGTGGAAAAATAAAAATTGGTGGCAGAAAATGGGCCAACACAAAATGTAAGGGGAAATAGAGAATTTTTATTTTTTCTGAAAACTCGAACACATAATGATAACCCTTCATATTTGGTATCACTGGCATTGTGCCGACCTGCAGACTACAGATGACACATCATTTACACTGAAGAGTGAATGCCATAAAAATAAAACCCAGCAAACATGGCGCAAGTATTTATTTATTTTTTTACATTTCACCCCACAGATTTTTTTTGCGGTTTCCCAGTATATTCTATGGTACGATGAATGAAACCATTAGAAAGTACATCTTGTCCCGCAAAATAAAAGCCTTTATAAGTCTAAAAGGAAAATGTAAAAACTTATAGCTCTTGGGTGGCAGGGAGGGAAAAAATTAAGAATCATAATATTATGACCACATGGTGGGAAGGGGTTAAAGCCTACGAGGAGAAAATTTGGGGTGTATTTTCTGGCCTCTGAAGAGCACCTTCAGCAGCCGAATGCCAACCCTAAACTCCAATCCAGACCCTACACCATGACCCTAACCCAAATTCCAACACCAACTTAGGGTTGCTGGTCAATTTTCATTTAACTTTCTCAAAAAATTCAGTTCAGGTCATCCCAAATGGAATTGTAGATAAGTAGGTAGAATTTAACTATGATCTGAGTCTGAGGCACCATAATATTGAAGGTCTCATTTTATATATATATTGCTCTACTGATCAAGTGCATGAAATGATAACATTTGTCTGTGGCTTGGTAAAAAAAAGCTGGTAAGGAGTGCCCTCTTAAGGCATATTGGAGTACTGCAAATTCACAAAACCTAGGATATTCTATGGTGAGGACAGGAGCATTCACCAGTAGTGGGATGATGAAGGGCCCACAAATAGGGGCGTAGCTACAGGGGGTGCAGCGGAAGCAGTCGCTACCGGGCCCAGCAGCCTTAAGGGGCCCAAAAGCCCTCCTGCCACATAAGAAGATACCAGCATTGTAAATGGCGCATGGTAACTGGGGGCCCCATTTCACTTCTCGCACCAGGGCCCAAGAGCTTGAAGTCATGCCTCTGCCCACATACACAATCATATACACTCATATATACACATACAATGTAAATATATACAGAGATATCCATCCATAGACATTGATATAGACGATACAGTATACACATAACAATCCAAACACACAGATACATGCACATACATTTATACATACATAAGTTGCTAGGCCCTAGGTAGGTAGGCCAGCCCCAAGCAGGTTGGTGAGTAGGCCGGTCCCAGGCAGGTTGGTGGCAATTTTGCAAGTTTTCCCACCTACAAAGAATGGAGAGGTCTTTAATTTTTATCGTAGGAGCAACTATGAGAAACAGAATCAGAAAAAATCCAGAAAATCCCGTTATATGATTTATAAATTATTAAATTGCATTTTATTGCATGAAATAAGTACTTGACACAATAGAAAAACAGAACTTAATATTTGGTACAGAAACCTTTGTTTGCAATTACAGAGGTCAGATGTTTCTTGACCAAGTTTGCACACACTGCAGCAGGGATTCAGGCCCATTCCTCTATACAGATTTTTTCCAGATCTTTCAGGTTTCGGGGCTGTCGCTGGGCTACATTGAGTTTCATCTCTCTCCAAAGATTTTCGATTAGTTTCAGGTCTGGAGACTGGCTAGGTCACTCCAGGAGCTTGAATGCTTCTTACGGAGCCGCTCCTTAGTTGCCCTGGCTGTTTTTCAGGTCATTGTCCTGCTGGAAGCCCCAACCACGACCCATCTTCAATGCTTTTACCGAGGGAAGGAGGTTGTTGGCCAAAATTTCATGATACATGGCCCCATCCATCCTCACTTCAATATGGTGCAGTTGTCCGGTCCCATTGGCTGAAAAGCTCCCCCAAAGTATGATGCTTCCACCCCTAAGCTTCACAGTTGGGACGGTGTTCTTGAGGTTGTACTCATCCTTCTTCTTCCTCCAAACACGGTGACTGGAGTTGATACCAACAAGTTCTCCCATGCCTCCTCTGGATCACCCAGATGGTCATTGGTGAACTTCAAACGGGCATGGACATGTGCTGATGGGAACAGGGAGACCTTGCCTGCTCTGCAGGATTTTAATCCATGATGTCGAAATTTGTTACTAAGGGTAATCTTTGAGACTGTGGCCCCAGCTCTGTTAAGGTCATTGACCAGGTTTTCCCTTGTAGTTCTTGGCTGATACCTGACCTTTCTCAGAATCATCCTTACCCCACGAGGCGAGATCTTGCATGGAGCCCCAGACTGAGGAAGATTGACAGTCATCTTGTTTCTTTCATTTGCTAATAACTGCCCAACAGTTGTTGCCTTCTCACCAAGCTGCTGCCTATTGTCCTGTAGTTGCCCATCCCAGCCTTGTGCAGCTCTACAATTTTGTCCCTAGTGTCCTTACACAGCTCTTTGGCCTTGGCCATAATGGAGAGGTTGGAGTGTGATTGATTGAGTGTTTGGACAGGTGTCTTTTATACAGGTAACAACTTCAAACAGGTGCAATTATTACAGGTAATGAGTAAATAACAGGAGGGCTTCTTAAATAAATTGTAACAGGTCTGTGAGAGCTAGAATTCTTGCTGGTTGGTAGGTGACCAAATACTTATTTCATGCAATAAAATGCAAAGTGAGTGTAAAGCTGCGTGTGGCTCAGTGAAACAGCTTAGTGAGAAAACCACTTTAAGGGAGTTGTCTAATGGAAAAAAAATAGGTTCTAAATAATTCATTTCTCACAGTTCAGCACTTTTGTAATGTACTTTCATTACTTTTTCTGTGGACGTCCTGCAGTCATCAGCTGTTTGATGTCAGGAAGCTCAGTAGTTCTGTTTCTCCACACACAGGAAACAGCTCTGTGTCTGCCCCAGGGGGACGAGGTGACCAAAAGGGTGTGGCTATTTCCAGGACAACCTTTGAAGCCACACCCCTTTGGTACTGCCTCTCCACGTTCTCAGCAAGATTGAGGAAACAGGGGACATGCACTCAGAGGGAGGAAGATAGACAAAGTTCAGCAAAGGATTCTGGGGCTTGTAGTTTATCAGGTTGAAAAGTAGCTTTTTAACAGGAAATGCTGCTGCTCTGCAACAGAAAAGGAGGCTACACAGGAAATGCACAGATAACATCACACGAAGATATATAAAAACTCAGGGAAGCAATCTCAGATTTATTTCTTTTTTGATTCACTGGACATCCCCTTTAATCCCTTCCTGTGGTAGCTCTCTTTTTTTTCACGTTAGTTTTTTCCTCCTCACCTTCCAAAAGCCATAACGTTATAACCATAACTTTCAATTTTTCCAGTGGACTCCGGGTGGCCGCAAACTCGCGGCTGTCCGGAGTTTCCGGCACAGGCAGTGTGTGTCATCAAGCTGCCTGCGCGGCCTGATGACCTCACGCGCTCTGTGCCGAGAAGACGGAGCGGGGCGCCCGTGTGGCAGAGCAGTGGGGGATCGAGATAAGTGTTTGTTTTTTGTTTTAAAACCCTGCCTATACCTGCCTATAACCTGCCTAGGGGGACCTATACCTGCTTATAACCTGTGTATGAGGAACTATACCTGCCTAGAACTGCCTACAACCTGCCTATGAGGACCTATACCTGCCTATAACCTGCCTATGGGGGACATTAAACTGCCTATGTAATATTATTGGTATCCATTTTTATTTTTGTTATTTACCAGTAGCCGCTGCGTTTTCTACCCTAGGCTTATACTCGAGTCAAGAAGTTTTACCGCTATTTGTGGCAAAAGTAGGTGCCTCGGCTCATACTCGGGTCGGCTTATACTCGAGTATATACGGTAGACAAATAAGGGCTTATTTTTTGTGGAACAAGATGTACTTTTTAATGATACCAATGACTGCATCATAAAATGAACTGGGAAACTAGAAAAAAATTCTAAGTGGGTTAATATGTGCGCCATGTATGCGGGGGTCTTGTTTTTGTAGTGTTCACCCTTCGGTATCAATGACATGTTCAACCCCTTAAGGACCTTGCGATTTTTGTTGCTGACATGTTCGTTTTTCCCTCCTCGCCTTCCCAAAGCCATAACTTTTTTATTTTTCCACCTACATAGACCTATGAGGGCTTTTATTTTGCGGGACAAGATGTACTTTCTAATGGTGTTATTCACTGTACTTTCGCCATGTTTGCGGGTTTTTAGCTTTTACGGCGTTCAATCTTTGGTAAATATAATGTTTTCTCTGTATTCTACAGGTTGTTACGCATCCGGCAATACCAAACAAGTAGGGTTTCTTTTATGTTTTGGTACCGTAAAAAAAATTCCAAACATTTTCTATTTTTGAAATTTGCGCCGCCGCGCCAGTTTGTGCGACCAATAACTTTTTTGTACTAACACCTACGGACATCAGTGAGGCGCCATTTTTTGCGGGCTGAAGTGTACTTTTTATTGCGAGCAGTTTGGAACATATGCAACTTTTTTATCACTTTTATTCCAATTTTTATGCGACGGGGAAATGACCAAAAAACGCAATTTTGGTGTTTGGAATTTCTTTTCTTCTACGGCGTTCAGCGCATGGGATAAATGATGTTATATTTTTATAGATCAGACTTTTTCGGATGCGGCGATACCAAATATGTGTCACTTTTTTATTATTTTATTTTTTTTATTTGTAAAATGCGGTAAGGGGGGTGATTTGAACTTTTCATCCTTTTTTTGTACTTTAAAACTTTATTTCTTTATTTTTTGAGGAACAGGAACCTACAATTCCTGCTGTGAAACGCGTCTAGGTCTATTCTTTTTTATATTTATGGTCTAATGTTTGGCTCCTTTATCTCCCTTTGAGCTCTAGGGATAGATGAGGGGTCAGTTTAGGGTATATGCGGGGTCGCTCTCTTCAGGGCGGGTGCTCCATTTTACAAAGACTCAGGGTTACAGTTAGAGGGACAGTAGGGTTTTATTTTTGTTACTTGAATCCTTCACACTGTGACTGTATCCCTATACTGGATTTACCCTGGGTCTTCAATATACATCACTATCGGTTGGTGGTGAATATATAATGAGTGTCAATATTTGCATAGTATGCTTATTTAAGTGAAACTATTTTAAAATTTTAATTAAAAGTTATATTTTAAAGGGGATTTTTTCTTTAGTTTATTTATATCTTTTCCCTTGAGTATCATCTATTAGTTTTTTGTAGTCTTTGCAGTATAATTTATACCATTAATTATTTGTGCTTATGCACCTGCTTAAAGGGGTTGTCTCACTACAAGGATTGCTTTTTATGTTAAAGATCTTGCAAAAACAAGTCACTTTGCAATATGTGTCCATTAACAGTGTCCTAACTATTCTAGATATCCCCTCTTTTTGGGCTGCATCAGTCTCAGGTCGTATAGCTCGACCTGTTAAAATCTCTCCTATGGCTGCCAGCATGGTTTGCTATATACAAACCTGGCTATACTGCACCCTAGTGAACCAGTAAACAGTCCCTGAATTAAAAGTAAAAACCAAGAAACCGGACTGGGAAGTGGATAAGTAGTGAGACAACCCCTTTACGTTTCCTGTCATTAGGTGTCGGGGGCCCCATTAAATTTTGCAAATGGGTTTTGGGGTTTCTATTCTCCCCTGGGTTTCTATAGGGGTTGCATAGATAGCAGTAAAGCCGGGTTAGGGGCCCTAGCTAATGCTTTCCCCCTGTCCTACCAGTATTATAAATGGTAGGTGGGAGTTCTGTTACAGATTTTCTATGGGGGCCCAAAGAGGTTCTGATGTTTCTCCTTGGTGAAAGAGCAAAGATGCCATTAAATAGGGAATCTTTCTTCTTGGCAAGAGACCAGAAAGGTTAGAATAATTGAAAACTTTTAGCGGACAGGAGAAAGCCGAGGAAAGGATTTATGAGCATCCTGTGGGAGCATTTGTCTTGCCTGACATTTTGGCTCTTGCCGTTTCTTGCAGGGGTATTGGAGGAGCCCATGGTTGTCTTCTCTAGGAAATTGTGCAGCGTGAAGGAGAGTTCTCGTCGGAGGAGCATTCCTCTGGAATAGTCAGACCCACTGCGGTTAGTGAGAGATGTCTGGAGTAGGGGGTTTTTTGGGATAACCTCCCCCCGGCAGGGACTTCCAAAAGTTTAGGGGTTTTAAGGGAAAAACAAACTGTAAAGGATTTTAAAGGGAAAGAAAATTACAGAAGCGGTGACCTATTGTACAAAAAACATTAACCTTTCTGTGAATTTTGAAAGATTAACCTATTCAATAATACAAATGTTAATTAATCCCTTTGGACGTGAAGGACCAGGCATTTTTTCTTTACAGGTTTTTCATCATCGAATTCTAAATGTCGTAGCCCCCGTTCTTAAAGGGGGTTTAAACAGTTGCACTCAAAACTTTTGGTGTGTTACCCAAAAGATTTTGGGGTTTTTTTTGGGGGGGTTGCACCACATTATATAAGTAGAACATTTTTAATTTTTTTTGACACCAAACCCCGGCAGAACAGTGACTTGTTGGATTGGCCACACAAGCGCCAATTAATAAATGTCACGTCTCTCCTGGAAAATTTGATGGATGGTAATGATAGTACTGCCTCCCTGTCTTCACCCTGTAAATGTTGTAGGTACAGACTTAGTTCTGCCTCCCTTGTCTATCTCTGTAATGATGTAGGTATACTGACTAGTACTGCCTCCCTGTCTAGCGCTCTATAAATGATGTAGGTACAGATAGTTGCCTCCACCTTGTATCTCAGCCACTTAATAATGGATGTACGGTATCAGATTGTACTGCCTCTCTTTCTCTCTCTGTAATATGAGTAGTAAAATGATAGTACTGCCATACCTGTCGTCTCCCTGTGATATTATGTAGGTATAGATAGTACTGCCTCCCTGTCTCTCCCTGTCAAATGTTGTAGGTACAGATAGTAGAACTACGCTCACTGCCTTCCCTGTCTTTCTCTGTAAATGATGTAGGGTTACAGATAGTTACTGCACTCCCTGTCTACCTGTAAATGCTGTAGGTACAGATTGTACTGCCTCCCTGTCTTCCCTGTAAATGATGTAGGTACAGATAATGCTGCCTCCCTGTCTCTCTGTGTATGTGATGTAGCTACAGATAGTATACTGCCTCCCTGTCTCTCTGAAATGATGAGGTACAGATAGTAACTGCCTCCGTCTCTCTGTAAATGATGTAGGTACAGATAATACTGCCTCCTGTTCTCTTCTGTAAATGATGTAGGTACAGTAGTACTGCCTCTCCATGTCTCTCTCTGTAAAAGATGCTAGGTACAGTTAAGTACTGCTCCACTTGTCTACTCTCTCTGTAAATTATGTAGGTACAGATAATACTGCCTCCCTGTCTCTCTCTGTAAATGATGTAGGTACAGATTAGTACTGCTCCCTGTCTCTCTTGTAAATGATGATAGGTACAGATTAGTAACTGCCTCCCTGTCTCTCTCTGTAAAATTAATGTTAGGTACGATAATACTGCCTCCCTGTCTCTCTCTGTAAATGATTGTAGGTACAGATAGTACTAGGCTCCACTGTCTCTCCCTGTAATATGATTGTATTACAGATAGTACTGCCGCACTGTCGCTCCTGTAAATGATGTAGGTATAGGTTAGTACTGGCCTCCTGTCTTCCCTGTAATGATGTAGGTTACTGTAGTACTGCCTCCTGTCTCTCTATGTATATGATGAAGGTAAGATAGTACTGTCTCCTGTCTCTCCTGTAAATGATGTATGGTTATGATAGTACTGGCTCCCTGTCTCTCCCTGTAAATGATATAGGGTACAGATAGGTATGGCTCCCTGTCTCTTCCTGTAAATGATGTCAGGTACCAGATCAGTACTGATCCCTGTCTACCTCTCTGTAATGTGATGTAGGGACAGTTAGTTCTGCTCCCTGTGTATTCGCTCGTCCTGTAAAATGATGTAGGTACAGTATTGATTACTGCCTCTCCCTTCTCTCCCTGTAAATGATATGTAGGATAAGATGTACTGCCTCCCCGTCTCTCTCTCTCTGTAAATGATGTGAGGTACAGGATAGTACTGCTCCCCGTCTCTGACTGTAAATTGACGTGTGGTACGATAGTTAACTGCCTCCCGTCTCTCCCGCCCCCCTACTGTAATGAGTGATGTACAGATAGTGCTTACTCCTGTCTCTCTCTGTAAAATGATGTAGGTACAGGATAGTACTGTCTCCCTGTCTCTCCCTGTGTAATTGATGTAGGTACTGGTAGTATGGCCCTCCCTGTCTTCCTGTAAATGATGTTGTGTAGGTACAGATAGTTCTTGGCTCCCTGGTCTCTCCCTGGTAAATGATGTAGGTAAGTTAGTACAGCCCTCCTGTCTCTCTCTGAAATGATGTGGGTACAGATAGTATTGCCTTCCCTGTCTCTCCCTGTAACTGGTGGAGGTACCGATAGTACTGCCTCCCTGTCTCTCCCTGTAACTGGGGGGAGGTACAGATAGTACTGCCTCCCTGTCTCTCCCTGTAAATGATGTAGTCACAGATTGAGTACTGCCCTCCCTGTCTCTCCCGTGTAAAATGTTTGTAGGTTACATATAGTACTGCCTCCTGTCTATCCCTAATAAATGATGTAGGTACAGATGTACTGACACTCCCTGTCTCTCCCGTAAAATTATGTAGGTACAGTAGTACTGCCTCCTGTCTCTCCTGTAAATGATGTAGGTACAGATAGTACTGCCTTCTGTCCTATCTATGTAAATGATGTAGGTACAGATAGACTGCCTCCCTGTCTTCTCCCTGTAAAATGATGTAGGTACAGATAGCACTGCCTCCTGTCTCTCTCTGTAAAATGATGTAGGAACAGATAAATACTGCTCCTGTCTCTCTCGGTAAATGATTGTAGGTCACAGATAGTACTGCCTCCTGTATCTCCCTGTAAATGATGTAGGTACAGATAGTACTGCCTCCTGATCTCTCCCTGTAAATGATTGTAGTACAGATAGTACTGTCTCCCTGTCTTCTTCTCTATAAATGATGTAGGTACAGATAGTACTGTCTCCCTGTCTTCCCTGTAAATGATGTAGGTACAGATAGTACTGCCTCCCTGTCTTTCCATGTAAATGATGTAGTACAGTAGTACTGCATCCTGTCTCCCCTGTAAATCTGTAGGTACCAGATAGTTCTGCCTCCCTATCTCTCTCTGTAAATGTGTAGGTACAGATAGTACTGTCTCCTGTCTTCCCTGTAAATGATGTAGGTACTGGTCGTACTTGTCCCTGTCTCTCCCTGTAAATGATTGTTAGGTACAGATAGTACTGGCTCCCTGTCTCTCCCTGTAAATGATGTAGGTACAGATAGTACTGCCTCCCTGTCTCTCCCTGTAAATGATGTAGGTACAGATAGTGCTGCCTCCCTGTCTCTCTCTGTAAATGATGTAGGTACAGATAGTACTGTCTCCCTGTCTCTCCCTGTAAATGATGTAGGTACTGGTAGTACTGGCTCCCTGTCTCTCCCTGTAAATGATGTAGGTACAGATAGTACTGGCTCCCTGTCTCTCCCTGTAAATGATGTAGGTACAGATAGAGTACTGCGTCCGCCTGTCTCTACTCTGTAAATGATGTTGTAGGTACAGATAGTACTGACTCCCTGTCTCTCCCTGTAAAATGATGTAGGTTACAGATAGTACTCCTCCTGTCTCTCCCTGTTAAAATGGAATGTAGGTACAGATAGTACTGCCTCCCTGTCTGTGCGCTGGCGCAGATGTAAATGATGTAGTACATATAGTACTGCCCCGCTCACCTGTCTCTCCCTGTAAATGATGTAGGTACATATAGTACTGCTCCTGTCTCTTTCTCCTATGTATAATATGGACAGATGTGAGTGTGTACAGATAGTACTGCTCCCTGTGTTCTCCCTGTAAATATTTGTAGGTCAGAATAGCTACTGCCTCCCGTCTTCGTCCTCGTAAATGGATTGGTAGGTACAGTAGTTAGACTGACGCGTCTGTCTCTAAGTAATGTAAATTAGTGAGAATGTAGGTACATGTTAGTAGACTTGCCTCCATGGTCTCTCCCTGTAAATGATGTAGGTACAGATAGCACTGCCTCCCTGTCTCTCTCTGTAAATGATGTAGGTACAGATAATACTGCCTCCCTGTCTCTCTCTGTAAATGATGTAGGCACAGATAGTACTGCCTCCCTGTATCTCGATGTAAATGATGTAGGTACAGATAGTACTGCCTCCCTGTCTCAACTCCTGTAAGTGTAGGTACAGATAGTACTGTCTCCCTGCTCTCTCTATAAATGCGTAGAGTTTACAGATAGTACTGTCTCTGTCTTCCCTGTAAATGATGTAGGTAAGATAGTACTGCCTCCTGTATCTTTCCTGTAAATGATGTAGGTACAGATATTACTGCGCCACCTCAGTCTCCCCTGTAAATTATGTAGGGTTTCTGTGATAGTGCTGCATCCCTATCTCCTCTCTGTAAATGATGTAGGTACAGGATGTACTGTCTCCCTGTCTCTCCCTGTAAAATCGATGTAGGTACTGGTAAGTACTGGCTCCCCGGTCTTCCTGTAAATGATGTAGGTACAGATAGTACTGCCCTCCTGTCTCTCCTGTAAATGATTTAGGTACAGATTGTATGCCTTCCTGTCTCTCTATAAATGATGTAGGTACAGTAATACTGCCTCCCTGGTACTCTCTCTGTAAATGATGGTAGGTTACAGATAGTACTGCCTCACTGTCTCTCTCTGTAAATGACGTAGGTACAGATAGTACTGCCTCCTGTCGTCTCTTGTAAATTATGTAGGTACAGATAATATGCTCCCTGTCTCTCTCTGTAAATGATGTAGGTACAGATAGTACCTGCTCCCTGTCTCTCTCTGTAAAATGATGTAGGTACAGATAGTACTGCCTCACCTGTCTCTTCTGTAAATATTATGTAGGTACAGATTAATACTGCCTCCCTGTCTCTCTCTGTAAATGAGTGTAGGTACAGATAGTACTAGCTCGTCTCTCCTGTAAATGATGTATATACAGATAGTACTGACTCCCTGTCTCTCCTGTAATTGTATGTTGGTATAGATAGTACGCCTCCCTTCATCTCCCTGTTTAAATGATGTAGTACAGATAGTACTGCCTCCATGACTCTCTAGTAAATGATGTAGGTACAGATAGTACTGTCTCCCTGTCCTCCTGTAAATGATGTACGGTATTGATGTATGGGCTCCTGTCCTCTCCCTGTAAATGGTTATAGGTACAGATAGTACTGGCTCCCTGTTCTCTTCCTGGTAAATGATGTAGGTACAGATAGTACTGCCTCACTCTCTCTGTAAATGATGTAGGAACAGATAGTACTGCCTCCCCCTCTCTCTCTCTGTAAATGATGTAGGTACAGATAGTACTGCCTCCCGTCTCTCCCTGTAAATGATGTGTAGTTATACAGATTTGTACTGCATCCCCGTCTCTCCCTGTAAATGTGTAGGGTACAGAATTGTTACTGCTCCCCGTCTCCCCTGTTAATAATGATGTGGTACAGATAGTATGCTCCCCGTCTCTACCCTGTAAATGATGTAGGGAAGATAGTGCTGACTCCCTGTCTATCTCTGTAATGATGTAGGATAAGGACTAGAGTACTGTCTCCCTGTCTCCTCCCTGTAAATGATGTAGGTAACTGGTAGTACTGGCTCCCTGTCTCTTCTGTAAATGATGTAGGTACAGATAGTACTGGCTCCCTGTCTCTCCTGTAAATTATTTAGGTACAGATAGTACTGCCTCCATGTCTCTCTCTGTAATTGATGTAGGTACAGATAGTACTGCATCCCTGTCGTCTCCCTGTAAATGATGTAGGTACAGAATAGTTACTGCCTCCCTGTCTCTCCCTGTAAATGATGTAGGTACACGTAGTACTGCCTCCCTGTCTCCTGCCCTGTAAATTGATGTTGGTACAGTTTGTACTGCCCTCCCTGTCTCCTTCCCTGTAAATGATGTAGGTACATATAGTTACTGCTCCCTGTCTTCTCCGAAATGATTGTAGGATACAGATAAGTACTGCCTCCCCTGTCTCTCCTGTAAGATTATGTAGGTATAGATAGCTACTGACTCCCTGTCTCTCCCTGTAAATGATGTAGGTACAGATAGAGTACTGCCTTTCTGTCTCTCTAGTACAATGATGTAGTACAGATTAGTTACTGCCTCCATGTCTCTCCTTTAAATGATGTAGTACAGTTAGCACTGCCTCCCTGTCCTCTCTCTGTAATTGATGTATGTACAGATAGTACTGCCTCCCTGTCTCTCCCTGTAAATGATGTAGGTACAGATAGTACTGCCTCCCTGTATCTCCTGTAAATGATGTAGGTACAGATAGTACTGCCTCCCTGTCTCTCCCTGTAAATGATGTAGGTACAGATAGTACTGTCTCCCTGTCTCTCTCTATAAATGATGATAGGATACAGATAGTACTGTCTCCCTGTCTCTCCCTGTAAATGATGTAGGTACAGATAGTGACTGCCTCCCTGTCTCTTCCAGTAAAAGATGTAGGTACAGTTAGTACTGCCTCCCTGTCTCCCTGTGAAATTATGTAGGTACAGATTAGTGCTGCCTCCCTATCTATCTCTGTAAATGATGTAGGTACAGTTTAGTACTGGTCTCCTGTCTCTTCTCCTGTCAAATGATTAGTACTGGTAGTACTGGCTCCCTGTCTCTCCCTGTAAATGATATGTAGGTACAGTATAGTACTGTCCCTGTCTCTCCTGTTAAATGATGTAGGTACAGATTAGTACTGCCTCCCTGTCTCTGTCTGTAAATGATGTAGGTACAGGATCAGTACTGCCTCCTGTGTCTCTCTCTGTACATGAGTAGGTAACAGATAGTACAGCCTCCCTGTCTCTCCTGTAAATGATGGTGGTACTGGTAGAGTACTGGCTCCCTGTCTTCTCCCTTGTAAATGATGTAGGTACAGTAGTACTGGCTACCTGTCTCCCCCTGGAATTGATGTAGGTACAGATCGTACTGCTTCCTGTCTCTCTCTGTAAATGATGTAGGGGGGGTAAGATAGTACTGACTCCCTGTCTCTCCTGTAAATGATGTAGGTACAGATAGTACCTGCCTCCCTGTCTCTCCCTGTAAATGATGTACAGGTAAGATAGTACTGCCTCCTGTCTCTCCCTGTAAATGTTGTAGGTTACAGATAGTACTGACCTCCTCTGTCACTCCCTGTAAATGATGTTTGGTACATATAGTACTGCCTCCTGTCTCTCCCTATATGATGTAGGTACAGATAGTACTGCCTCCCTGTCTCTCCCTGTAAATTATGTAGGTACAGATAGTACTGCCCTCCCTGTCTTCCCTGTAGAATGATGTTAGTACAGATAGTACTGCCTCCCTGTCCTCTCTATGTAAATGATGTAGTACAGATAGTACTGCCTCCTGTCTCTCCCTGTAAATGATGTATGGTACAGATAGCATGCCTCCCTGGTCTCTCTCTGTAACATGATGTAGGTACAGATAATACTGCCTCCCTGTCTCCTCTCTTTAAATGAATGAGGCACAGTTAGTACTGCCTTCTGTTATCTCGATGTAGATAGAATGATGTAGGTACAGATGAGTACTGCCTCCCTGTTCTCCCTGTAAATTATGTAGATAGAGATAGTACTGTCTACCTGTCTCTCTCTATAAATGATGTAGGTACAGATAGTACTGTCTCCCTGTCTCTCCCTGTAAATGATGTAGGTACTGATAGTACTGCCTCCTGTCTCTTCTGTAAATGATGTAGGTACAGATAGTCTGCCTCCCTGTCTCCCCCTGTAAAATTATGTAGGTACAGTAGTGCTGTCCCTATCTCTCTCTGTAAATGATTGTAGGTAACAGATAGTACTGTCTCTCCTGTCTCTCCTGTAAATGATGTAGGTACTGGTAGTACTGGCTCCCTGTCTCTCCTGTAATGATGTAGGACAGATAGTAACTGGCTCCCTGTCTCTCCCTGTAAATGATGTAGGTAACAGATAGTATGCCTCCCTGTCTCTCTCTGTAAATGGATGTAGGTAAGATAGTGATGCATCCATGGTGCTTCCTGTAAATTGATTGTAGGTAAGATAGTAGCTGCCTCCTGTCTCTCCCTGTGTATAATGAATTGTAGTATCAGATTGTTTGTCTACCTGTCTCTCTCTATAAATGATGTAGGTACAGATAGTATGACTGTCTCCCTTGTCTCTCCCTGTAATGATGTAGGTACGAGAGTAGTGTACTTCCTCCCTGGTCTCTTTTCCTGTTAAATGATGTAGGTACAGATTAGTACTGCTCCCCTTGTCTCCCTGTAAATTGGTGTTAGGTACAGATCAGTACCTGCCTCCCCTGTCACTCTCTGTAAATGATGTAGGTACAGTATTAGCACTGTCTCCGTCTTCGTCCTGTAATGATATGTAGGTAGCTGAATAGTACGGCTCCCTGTCTCTCCTGTAAATGATGTAGGTACAGATAGTACTGGCTCCCTCTGTCTCCCCCTGTAATGATGTAGGTACAGATTAGTACTGCCTCCCTGTCCTCTCTCTCTTATAAATGATGTAGGTACTAAGGATAATACTGTCTCCCTGACTCTCTCTATAATGATGTAGGTACAGATAATACTGACTCCCTGTCTCTTCCTGGTACAATGATGAGGTCACAGGATGAGTAGCTGGTCATCCCTGTCCTCTCTCTGCTCTCCGGTTGACATGTAATGAAGTCGGTTTTAACAGAATAGTACTGCCTCCCTGTCTATTCCTAGTACAAGATTAAGGAACATATAGTACTGCCTCCCTTCTCCCCTTGTAATAATGTAGGGGTACAGATAGTGCTGCTCCCTGTTTCTTACTTCTGAAATGATGTAAGGTCCAGTATTACTGTCTATCATATATGACTCGCCTGTGTGAATTTGGGAATGATGTATCTTTTGTGAGTTTTGTGGCATGTAGTTATATGAGGAGCTTGTTTTGGACTTTCTAGCGATCCATCAGTTTTTTCGCTTTGTTGTAATGCGCGCATTATATGATCGATTAATGACATAAATGAAGTGGATGGTAGTTATGAGTGATGTATTGTGGTATCAGAGAGAGTTAGAGTCTCTGCCTCTACGTGGGTCGCTTGCACTCTCCGCTGTGTAAATGATTGAGTGTGTGTGTGTGTGAGTGTGTGTACTCTGGCCTCCGGAGGGAGTGGCTCTGTAGTGGCGCTGGCGTTGTGTGGAGGTTGTATGGAGTGGGATTTAGAGTACTGCGCGCGCTCCGCCTGTGTGTCACACGTGTTTAGAGAGATAAGATTTGTATAGGTACAGATGGTGCTGCCTCCTATCACGTCACTGCACTCGCGCAGTATATAGTGATGTAGGACTCGCTAGTCTCCTGTCTTCCTGTAAATGATGTACGTACTAGTAGTACTGGCTCCCTGACATTCGATATGTAACAATCGATCGCCCTAGGTACACCGACAGGCCTCAGACGAGCAGCCACACGCTCGACACCTACCCCTGTAAATGATGTAGGTACCGATCGGTACTCGCACTCCTATGTGTGTGTCTGCTTTAAATGATGTAGTGTAAAGATAGTACTGCTCGCGGCTGTCTCTCCCTGTAATATGATCTGATAGGTATAGATAGGTACTGCCTCCCTAGCGCACAGCTCCCTGTAATGATTGTAGGTTATATAGGGCAGTACTGCTCCCTGTCTCTTCCTGTAAATGATGTAGGTTTACAGATAGGGCGAGACTGCCTTCCTGTCTTCCCCCTGTAAATGATGTAGGTACAGATAGTACTGCCTCCCATGTCTTCTCTTCTGTAAAGATGTATGTGAGTGTGTGTGTGTTGTCCATCACAGCACACAGCACGTAAAGATGTAGGTATGATAGTACTGGCACTCAACTCGTAGTACTCTCGTGTAGATAATGCAGTAATCGACATCATTCAGCTCTCCCCCCCCCCGCACCTGCCTACTCACACCCCTGCTCCTTCCCTTCGTAAATGATCCCCCCCCTAGTACCCCCGCTACAGTGTAGTTACTGCTCCCTGTCTCGTGTGTGTTTGTAGGAGAGGATAGTGTCATGTGTCCTGCCCTCTCTCTGTAAATGATGTAGGACAGATAGTATGGCCCTCCCTGTCTCATCCCTTTAAATGTGTAGGTACAGATAGTACTACCTCACCTGTCTCTAGATGATAGAGAGATGATAGAGAGAGAGAGAGGTATCCGATAGTACTGCCTCCGCCTCTCCCTGTAAATGATGTAGGTACCTCGCTCGCTAGTAACTGCCTCCCTGTCTACTCCTGTAAAATGATGTA
This sequence comes from Phyllomedusa bahiana, assembly GCA_025379985.1. NCBI lineage: Eukaryota > Metazoa > Chordata > Amphibia > Anura > Hylidae > Phyllomedusa > Phyllomedusa bahiana. The sequence goes on along the minus strand of JAODAL010024713.1, from coordinate 6,787 downwards.
GTACAGATAGTACTGCCTCCTGTCTATCACTGTAAATGATATAGGTACTGATAGTACGCGCGCCTCCCTCCGCGCGCTCTCAAGAGCACGCTCGCTTCTCGCGTCCCGCGCGTCTGTACAGATTCGCGTACGCGCACACGCACCTGCTCTCCCTGTAAATGATGTAGGTTACAGATAGATACTGCCTCTGGCTTCCCTGTAAAATGATGCAGGTACAGATAGTACTGCCTCCCTGTCTCTCCTGTACAAATGTAGGTACAGATAGTACTGCCTCCCTGTCATTTCTGTAATGATGTAGTCTAACAGATCAGTACGCTCCCTGCCTCTCTCTGAAAATGATGTAGGTACAGATAGTACTGCCTCCCTGCCTCTCCATGTAGTGATGTAGGTACAGTTAGTACTGCCTCCCTGTCTTCCCGCGTAAATATGCAGGAGAGGATTAGTAGTAGAGAGACTGTTAGCTCGCGCAGCGCTCTATAAATGATGTAGGTACAGAATACAGTTCTGTCTACCTGCCTCTCTCTGTAAATGATGTAGGTTACAGATAGTACTGCCTCCTGACTTCCTGTAAATGATGTAGGCTCAGAAATAGTACTGCCTCCCTGTCCTCTCCCTGTAAATGATGTAGGTACAGAATAGTACCTGTCTACCTGTCTCTTCTATAATGATGTAAGGTACAGATAAGTGAGTACTCCCCTGTCTCCTGTCTCTCCCTGTCAAATTGATCGTAGGTACAGATAGTACGCCTCACTGTCTCATCTGTAAATGTGTAGGTACAGATAGTACTGCCTCCTGTCTCCCCCTGCTAATGATGTAGGTACAATATACTGCATCCCTTGATCTCTCTCTGTAAAGATGTAGGTATGATAGTACTGTCTCCCTGTCTCTCCTGTAAATGATGTAGGTACTGATAGCTACTGGCTCCTGTCTCTCCATGTAAATGATTGTAGGTACTAGTAGTTAATGGCTCCCTGTCTTCTCCCTGTAATTGGATTGTAGGTACAGATTAGTACTGCCTCCCTGTCTCTCTCTATAAATGATGTGGTTACAGATAATAATGCCTCCCTGCCTCTCCCTGTAAATGATGTAGGTAACAGATAGTACTGCTCCTGGTCTCTCCTGTAAATGATGTAGGTACAGATAGTACTGCCTCCCTGTCTCCCCCTGTAAATGATGTAGGTACAGATAGTGCTGCCTCCCTATCTCTCTCTGTAAATGATGTAGGTACAGATAGTACTGTCTCCCTGTCTCTCCCTGTAAATGATGTAGGTACTGGTAGTACTGGCTCCCTGTCTCTCCTGTAAATGATGTAGGTAAAGATAGTGACTGGCTCCCTGTCTCTCCTGTAAATGATGTCAGGTACAGTTAGTACTGCCTCCCATGTCTCTTCTTTAATGATGATAGGTTAAAGATAGTACTGCCTCCCTGTCTCCCCTGTAAAAGATGTAGGTATAGATAGTACTGCCTCCCTGTCTCTCCCTGTAAATGATGTAGGTACAGATAGTACTGTCTACCTGTCTCTCTCTATAAATGATGTAAGGTACAGATGTACTGGTCTCCTGTCTCTCCCTAGAAAATGATGTAGGTACAGGATCAGTACTGTCTCCTGTCTCTCCCTGTAAATGATCGTAGGTACTGATAGTACTGGCTCCCTGTCTCTCCCTGTAAATGATGTAGGTACAGATAGTACTGGCTCCCTGTCTCTCCCTGTAAATGATGTAGGTACAGATAGTACTGCCTCCCTGTCTCTCTCTGTAAATGATGTAGGTACAGATAGTACTGGCTCCCTGCCTCTCTCTGTAAATGATGTAGGTACAGATAGTACTGCCTCCCTGTCTCTCCTTTAAATGATTGTTAGGTTACAGATTGTACTTCCCTCCCTTGTCTCTCTCTGTAAATGATGTTAGGTTACCGGATAGAACTGCCTCCATGCCTTCTCACTGTAAATGATGTAGGTACAGATAGTACTGCCTCCTGTCTTCCCTGAAATGATGTAGGTACAGATAGTACTGCCTCCCTGTCTCTCCTGTATAATGATTAGTAGGTACAGATAGTACTGCCCTCCTGTTTCTCTCTCTATAATGAGTAGTACAGATAGTACTGCGCTCCCTGCCTCTCCCTGTAAATGATGTAGGGTACAGATAGTTACTCCTCCTGTCTCTCCATGTAAATGATGCAGGTACGATTGTTACTGCCTTCCCTGTCTCTCTCTGTAACTCATGTAGGCACAGATAGTACTGTCTCCCTTGCTCTCTCTGTGAATCATGTAGGCACAGATAGTACTGTGTCCCTGGCTCGCTCTGTAAATCATGTAGGCACAGATAGTACTGTGCCTCCTTGCCTCTCCTTGTAAATGTGTAGGGTAAGATAGTACTGCCTTCCTGTCTCTCCCTTGTAAATGTGGGCAGGTAAGATAGTTCTGCCTCCCTGTCTCTCCTGGTAAATATGTAGGTACAGATAGTACTGCCTCCCTGTCTCTCCCTGTAAATGATTTAGGTACAGATAGTACTGCCTCCCTGTCTCTCCTGTAAATGATGTAGGTCACAGTCAAGTACTCCCTCCTGTCTATCTGTTGTCAAATGATGTAGGTACAGTTAGTACTGGCTCCCTGTCTCTACCAGTAAATTATGTAGGGTACAGATAGTACTGCCTCCCTGTCTCTTCCTGTAAATGGATTAGTAAAGATAGTACTGCCTCCCTGTTTCTCCCTGTAATGAGTGTAGGTACAATATAGTATTGCCTCCCTCTCTCTCTTGTAAATGATGTAGGTAAGATAGTACTGTTCTGTCTCTCCCTGTAAATGGAGACTGTACGTACTGGTACGTACTGGCTCCTGTCTCTCCCTGTAAATGAGGTAGTACAGATAGTACTGGCTCCCTGTCTCTCCTGTAAATGATGTAGTACAGATAGTACTGCCTCCTGTCTCTCTCTGTAAATGATTGTAGGTACAGATAGTACTTGCCTCCCTTGTTCTCTACCTGTAAATATGTAGGTATAGATAGTACTGCCTCCCTTGTCTCTACCTGTAAATGATGTAGGTAAGATAGTAACGGTCTACCTGTTCTCTCTCTATAAATGATGTAGGTACAGATGTACTGGTCTCCCTGTCTCTCCATGTAAATGATGTAGGTAATGATTAGTACTGGCTCCCTGTCTTCCTGTAAATGATGTAGGTACAGATAGTACTGGCTCCCGTTCTCTCCCCTGTAAATGAGTAGGTACAGATAGTACTATGCATCCCTGTCTCTCTCTGTAAATGATGTAAGGTACGATGTACTGGCTAACCTGCCTTCTCTGTAAATGAGTAGGTACAGATAGTCTGCCTCCCTGTCTCTACCTTTAAATGATGTAGGTACAGATTGTACTTACCTCCCTGTCTCTCTCTGTAAATGATGTAGACGGTAAAGATAGTACTGCCCTCCTGCCTCTCCCTGTAAATCTGTAGGGTAAGATAGTACTGCACTCCCTGTCACTCCCTGTAATGCTGTAGGTACAGATAGTACTGCCTCCCTGTCTCTCCCTGTAAATGATATAGGTAAGATAGGTACTGCTCCCTGTCTCTTCTATGTAAATGATTAGGTTACAGATAGTACTGCTCCTGTCCTCCCTCTGTAAATGATGTGTATAGATAGTACTGCCTCCTGTCTCTCCCTGTAAATGATGTAGGTACAGATACTACTGTTACCTGTCTATCTCTAAATATGATGTAGTACAGATAGCTACTGTCTGCACGGTCTCTCCCTGTAAATGATGTATGGTACAGTTAGTACTGCCTCCCTTCTCTTCCGTGTAAATGATGTAGGGTACAGCTCGCAGTACGAGCCGCGCTCTGTCTCCCCTGGCTAAATGATGTAGGTACAGATAGTACTGCCTCCCTGTCTCTCTCGGTAAATGGATGTAGGATACAGATAGTACTGTCTCCCTGTCTCTTCCCTGTAAATGATGTAGGTATAGATAGTACTGGCTCCCTGTCTCTCCCTGTAAATGATGTAGGCACACGTAGTACTGCCTCCCTGTCTCTCTCTGTAAATTGATGTAGGTACCGATAGTACTGCTCCCTGCCTCTCTCTGTAAATGATGTAGGTACAGATAGTACTGCCCACCTCGTCTCTCCCTTTAATGATGTAGGTACAGATAGGTGCTGCCTCCCTATCTCTCTCTGTAATTGATGTGGTACAGGATAGGTACTGTCTCCCTGTCGTTCCTGTAAATTGGGGGGGGGATGGGGGTTTTTACGTACTGGTAGTACTGGCTCCCTGTCTCTCCCTGTAAATGATGTAGGTCCAGATAGTACTGGCCTCCCTGTCTCTCACTGTAAATGATGCAGGTACAGATAGTACTGCTCCCTCTCTCCCTGTTAAATGATGTAATGTACATATAGTACTGCCTCCCTGTTTCTCCCGGTAAATGATTTAGGTACAGATAATACTGCCTCCCTGTCTCTCCTGTAAATGATGTAGGTACAGACAGTACTCCCTCCCTGTCTCTCTGTGTAAATGATGTAAGTACAGATAGTACTGGCTCCCTGTCCCTCCATGTAAAGTATGTAGGTACAGATTGTACTGCCTCCCTGTCTCTTCCTGTAAATGATGTAGGTACAGATAGTACCTGCCATCCCTGTTTCTCCTGTAAATGATGGTAGGTACAAATAGTATTTGCCTCCTCTCTCTCTGTAAATGATGTAGGTTACAGATAAGTTCTGCCTCCTGTAATTGATGTAGGTACAGATAGTACTGCCTCCCTGTCTCTCCTGTTATATGATGAGGTACAGATATTTACGCCTCCATGTCTCTCCCTGTAAATTTTTGTAGGTAAGATAGTACTGCCTTCCCTGCCTCTCCCTGTAAATGATGTAGGTACAGATGTACTCCCTTTCCCTTCTCCCCCTGTAAAATGATGTAGGTACAGATAGTACTGCCTCCCTGTCTCGTCCTGTAAATTATGTAGATAGAGATAGTACTGTCTGCCTATCCCTCCCTGTAAATAAGGTAAGCAAGGATAGTTTTCTACTGAAATTACACTATATTCATATTGATATCAATCAGCAATACATGTGAATATATGAAACTCTGTTCTGAGAATCATGCTGTGAGAGGGGAGAGAGGGCTGCACAGCTTATATTACACCAGGAAGAGTCCAGCTACTCAGCACAGTTATGAAGAAAAAACATGCATTTACAGAACCAATCAAAGGAAACACATCCAGCGACTGGAGCCAAGTTTTACCTCCATCTAAGTACCTTTGTGTGCACATAACATATTGTGGTTGGCCTACAGGGTCCATTGCTGGTTGTTACTCCACTGGACCCCAATGACACTGAAGAGGTGGCTCAGAATAAGAAAGCAATGCAAGTATTTGGGTTTGAGGTTTTGCAGGGACTATGTCACAGATGTCAAACACAAGGCCTGTGGTCCACAAATTCATTTTATGTGGCCCGCGATGGCGCAACAAGAGAGGCTCACGTAGTTATGTTTTATACAGTCTTACAGTAAAATTCAGCCTTTTGAGGGCAACCATAATGCTGATGTGGCCCTCAGTGGAAAAGAGCCTGACACCCATGGTCTACAGTGGAGTTAGGCTACAAACACTGGTTATTCTCCACTTCAGACTTTCAGCTAAAATATGTGTTCCCCATTGCCAGAGTAAATGTGTACTTGCATGGAAACCTTGCTTTCATAGGTGGTCCTTTTTATTTGACTGTAGTCTAGACATGCTTATCATATATTTATTGTATTATACCAAAAATATGCAAATCGACATTGGTTCCAGCCCTGGCAAAGTTTCTGTCTGTGTTGATACTAGCACTAAGCTTTACATAATACACTAATAGGATTTTAAAAGGTGCAGACACCATCAGACACAGTATTTCCCACTGACCTGGACAAAATGCATATAATACCATTGCATACAAGCTGGACACGAAAAACATACCATACGCCATTCAGCCATGCCATGACTTTTTCACCAGATCTACAAAGGTGCGTGAGGGTGGACTGATAAGCTACAGTGGAGCAGCTACCCCCAAAATAAGCCCACAGGGCGGCCAGATGTTTGTCCAACTCAACAGTTCAGTGAATGCTACTGTGTATGGGGCCCTAGAGCAGACAGATGTGTACCTTTCAAACCCAACCCTAAACTTGCCCCGCCCCCTTTAACCCTAAAATGCTGTTTTTATGGGGGGCCCTGGAGCAGAGGATGGGCCTCTGCACCTCTGCTAACCTCCTAGTTATGGGGCCCAGAGCAGACGGGGATGTCACTGCCCCCTGCTTAACCCTACTGTGTATGGGGCCCTAGAGCAGACAGATGTGTCTGCACCTCTGCAAACCCTACTGTGTATGGAGCCCTGGAGCAGACAGATGTCTCTGCACCTCTGCTAACCCTCCTAGTATGGGGCCCCAGAGCAGACGGATGTCACTGCACCTCTGCTAACCCTACTGTGTATGGGGCCCTGGAGCAGACGGAGGTCACTGCACCTCTGCTAACCCTACTGTGTCTGGGGCCCTGGAGCAAGTGGATGTCACTACACCTTGCTAACCCTACTTTTATGGGGCCCCGGAGCAGGTGGATGTCACTGCACCTCTGCTAACCCTACTGTGTATGGGGCCCCGGAGCAGATGGATGTCACTGCACATCTGCAAACCTTATTGTGTATGGGGCCCCGGAGCAGATGGATGTCACTGCACCTCTGATGATTGGCTGATTGGCAAAGGGTTTATGTTTTCTGTTTCATTGAATAGATGGATGTTGGCGTGTAGATGGAAATGCAGAGAAAATACGGAACCATTCT